>SNQJ01S0056897.1:0-32371 GCA_010110895.2 Picea sitchensis
CTATGTGATGTTGTTAATCTCTTCTGTCTTTTAAAAATAAATTAAAAATTTTCCTATTGAACTTCGCTATTCATAGACATAACGAAGGGGTCGTTACAATGAAAATGTATAAATATGGTTTCAAAAGGCTGAGAAAAGGATTCATAAATTTTGGAGAGAGTCGTTTTGTAATATCAGTTTTCAAATACATCAGAATATAGATTGGAAACGAGATTCTGGATCCTGCAACTTTGTAGCTATGTGTCTTCTCCCTGTTTATTATACTCTGCTGAATTTTTCCTTTTAATATTTTATCGAACAAGTAATCAATTTGAAGTTATATACACCATTGATTTATATTTTAGATTGGTTTGGATGTAAAATGATTTACAGTTTTTCCTCTGAAATCGCTTTTAGTTATTTCAAGACCTGTAAAACTTTTATTCCTTAATACTTAAATCTTGTTAGAAACCTAATTTTTCTTTCATCATTGTCTATTGAAATATGAGATTCTTTCTTGATTAAATCCTCATATTTTTCTGTAGTGTTTATTTGTTATTTACAGTTCTCAAAATTGTTACAAAACCTGGAAACGACCTCGAATGTGTTTGCATTATTGTTTTGGGTTTTAAAATTGTTTTTCTTGTTCTCATCTCTTAAAATTTGAAGTAACAAATTGATTTAAATCTCTTTACAAATAAATAAATTTTAATCATCCATGACTATCCCAAGTAGTAGACAACCCAACGTTGAACCAAGCCTTCAGGATCAAACCAGTATTGCCTTGAATTTATTTAATACCATCTTACAAACAACAACTAACCGAGTTGAGTTAGAATGTTCATGGGCTGCTATTGAGCAAGACATTAGCATCCAAGAACAACAGGAAGCAAGACAGATGCAGTTGAGAAACTGATTCTTCTTCATTCTTCCTTTGATTTCTTATTCCCAAATCATTCCTTTAAATCATTTACGGATTCCTTGACGGTATGCTATATAGCCTTAAAGAATAAACTTAGGAACAACATCTTTTTGGCGCCGTTGTCGGGGAATGAAGAAACAAATATTTTCCCTAGGAAGAACAACATTGACATTTTCCGTTTTTTATAGTGAACAAAAATAGAAAACCTTCTAAGGCTAATATTTTTCACTTGGTGACTCCACAATAACTAAACTAGCTAGTATCCGAAAGAACACCAGAAAAAACCCGGATAGCAAGCATACATCGATAGTCTCCGATCCATAAAAAAATTTAAAATCGTGAAAATCACTGAAACAAGTCCTTTTGTCCACATATACTATAGATCAACCTGACTTTACGCAATCAAACTCATCGAAAACTTTTGAAAGATCACTTTCACTTCCCCCTTCATTTGATACTTTCTCATTTCCTGAAGTTTCTTCTACAGATTTCCGAGAATCTTCTCCTCACACTGTCCAAACTTCAGTCCCAAATCTAACCATGGTTTCACAAGGAGTTGCTGGAGTTGGAGGTGGTGCCCCTAGAGGTGGTCAAGTACCGCTTCCCAGGATTTTCGCTAAAGTGGTTGCTAGATATGCTCCCCTTGTTCTTCCTGTTCCTCTTCATGATCTCCTTGAGAATTATATGAAAAGCCTTCCGAAATTTACTGGGGAAGGTGATTTGACTGCCCAAGAACATATACACTTTTTTTATCAATTTGCTGACATACTCGGAATAGAACATGAAGATGTTTATTCTAGACTCCTTTTTCAAACTTTTGAGGGACAAGTGAGGACCTGGTTCCAATCCTTAGCAGCTGGATCTTTAAGATCCTATGAAGAACTTGAAAGTGCATTTATTAGACAATGGGGAGAGAGGAAATATCACCTCTATTACTTAACTAAATTCAGAGCCCTTAGAAAGAAAAACTCTGAGTCAGTTCTAGAATTCACATAGAGGTTCAATAAGTTGTATAATAAAATTCCAGTTGAGGTTAAAACTTCTCAACCTGCAGCAAAAGTGACTTTTGCTGGTGCTTTTGACCCCAACTTTGCCTTATTATTGAGAGAAAGGAGATCAATAGATCTCACAAAGATGCAAGATGATGCACTTGAGATTGAATCAAATATGATGGCATCAGGGAAAATTAAAGAAAAGACTGAAACTAGAAACAAAGAAAACAAGAAATTTAAGGAACAAGGTGGATCTTCAGGGTCAGGAAAATCCTCAGGAGATAGAATAGAAGAGATGGCTAGGGTCATTCAAGAAATTTCAAACATGATCTTGAAAATGGAACTAGAGAAATCGAAAAGAGATAATTTCCCTAGAAAATATTTTCGAAGAAATCCTGAACCTCGAGGACGACAAAAAATAGTTAAAAATGAAGATCAAAAAATTCCAACACCCTTTAAAAGTGAAAACTATATTGGAGAGGAAGATTTAGGATATTTTCAAGAAATCGATGAAGATAATAGTAACCTTGGTGATGATGATAAATCCCCTTATTTATCAAGACAGGATTACGAAGCATCTTTAAGTAAAGAAAGTACATCAGAAGAACAGGCTAGCAATAATATGACTGATGCTTTCACATATCAAAATATTGCAGATGATATTATTGCTGAACTACAGGGAAAATATAATTTGAGACCAAGAAACAAAAATCTCCTAAATGTTTCGACAAAAAAGAATTTGCCAAGAAATGAAACCGATGAGGTAACTCCAAAGGTTGTAGATAAACAGTCTACACAAAGAAACACAGCTGATACGCAACCTGTACAGTCAGAACAAGTAGGAACACTCCCTATCAAGACACAAGCTCCTATAAAAGAAAACAAGGTCAGATCTCAACGTAAAATTGAGAAGAAAGGTATGGAAGCCCCGAATATTGAAAATGACAAGGCTCTAGGAAACTTTAATTTGGAAAACAAAATAAATAAAATCAAAATTCCTATTCCCCTTGTTGAGTTAGCTAAAAATCCCATATACAGAAGACAAATCGCCAAAATGATTAATTTTTCCGAACATGAAAGCTAGGCTGACGCTATCAACTTAGAGGATGACAAACCTATCTTAGTCTTCGGCCCACACGTCGAAGGTGCAAGAGACACCGTGGCTCCTTTTTATATTACGTTAACCTTGTTTGACCACCTTCTTCACAACTGTATGTTGGATTCCGGAGCTTCCCACAATGTTATGCCAAAGGCAATAATGAAAAAACTTGGTCTTGAAATCACCAGACCCTATGGTGATTTATATTCTTTCGATTCGAGGAAAGTAAATTGCATAGGTATGATTAAAGACCTAGTGGTAGGTTTGGATTAAATACCTGCTAAAAGTATTCTTATGGATGTAGTTGTCGCTGACATTCCCCCAAAGTATGGTATTCTATTATCTAGATCATTGGGTACCAAGCTTGGAGGATCTCTCCAACTAGATATGACATATGCTACAATTCCAGTTTTCAGAGGTCAACACACTCGTCTTTACAGAGAGACTAGGTTGGCAATTACTGTAGGTGACCCAAAAAAACCCAACAATCATCCATTTTATATTGCCATCGAAGATTTAGGAAATTGTATATTATCTTTAGATGACGATTTTGAAGTAGATGTAGACGATAAATGTATAGAAGAAAATATTGAAAAAAAAGAAATAGAGAAAAATGTATATAGTACTAGTGTATGGAAAATGTATTTTGATGGTGGTTCCTCCTATCTTGGAGTCGGGGCAAGAGCACTTCTTATGGCTCCCGATGATCAATTTGTTATTCATTTTTCATATAGGCTCCAGTGGAATGTAGATTGTACAAACAATGTATGTGAGTATGAAGCTTTAGTGCTAGGATTAGAAGCTACTAGAAGGATGAAAATTAAGAAACCCAAAGTATTTGGAGACGCAGAGTTAATTATAAAATAGGTGAATCGGAAGTATCAGGCTAAGCATCCTAGATTATAGTCTTATAGGAATTGTGTCTGGGATTTAATCCAGAACTTCTTCACAAATTTGAATTTCATTTCGTCCCAAGATCCAAGAATCAATAGGCTGATGCTTTAGCCAAAGCTGCATCCACTTTCACACCCCCAATTGTTTTTAAATTAAAATATCATACACAAATGAGACATCTCCCTTCAATACCAAATAACATACAACATTGGCAGGTTTATGAAGATGATGAGCAGCTTCGAAAGTTTCTAGAATCATTAGATGAATTTGCAGAAATGCATACCGATCAGGAAAATCAAAATGATCCTATTTGGATCATGAACGAAGGGGAGGATTGTTAAGAATTTCACGATAAAATTGCAAACCACCGAATGCTTGTTCTCAAGAAAAACCAAATCCCCAAGTATCTAATTCCTTTAGAAAGACTTTTTAGTCAAGATGATATCCCCTCTAAAAATACTCTACAACCCCAACCAGAGAAGGTTGAAGATTGTAATATAGGAACTGAATAAAACCCCCGAATGGTTAAACTATCCAAATATTTATCAACAAAAAACAAAAATAAATACAAGGAGTTGTTAAGAAAATATAAAGATGTTTTCGCATGGTCGTATGAAGAACTGAAAACATATGACACTTCTTTGATTGAACATAAAATACCTCTCAAACCAGGTGTCAAACCTTTTAAACAAAAAATCCAACAATGTAACCCTCTTTTATTACCTGTTATCGAACGAGAAGTCAAAAAAATTATTGATGCTAAGATAATTGTACCCCTAAGATATTCTGATTGGGTAGCTAATCTGGTCCCAGTTAGAAATAAAAATGGGGAAATCAGACTATGTGTTGATTTCAGGAATCTTAATAAATCTTCGCTCAAAGATAATTATCCTCTACCTAAAATGGACCATGTTCTTGAAAAAGTAGTAGGGGCTAATAAAATGTCAATGATTGATGGATTTTCAGGTTATAATCAAATTGTCGTCAGTGATCTTGATAAAGAAAAAACTGCATTTACCACTCCTTGAGGCACGTTTATGTATGATAAAATGTCGTTTGTACTAATGAATGCAGGAGCTACTTTTCAACGCACAATGGATATTGCTTTCGTTTGCGAACGGGACAAGTTTGTAGTCATCTATTTGGATGATCTTATTGTTTTCTCTAAATTAGATGAAGACCATATGATTCATCTCAAACAAACATTTGAAAAATGTCACAGGTTTGGTATATCCTTAAATTCTAAAAAGTCTCATTTCGCTATGCAAGAAGGTAAGTTGTTGGGTCACATCGTATCCCAAAATGGAATCAGGATTGACCCTAAAAGAGTAGAGGCTATAGATACAATAGATATTACTAGGAATCTGAATGAAATTCAGTCCCTTTTAGAAAAAATAAATTTCTTGAGAAGATTTAATCCTAACTTCACTGAAATTGTTAAATTGATTACAGATATGCTCAGAAAAAATAGTGAAGTAAAATGGACGGCAGAAGCTAAAGCATCCTTTGCTCATATTCAGAAGGTTATAAGTGAGGCACCAGTACTAGCGAGCCCCGATTATCTCAAATATTTTCTTATTTTTTCATTTGCCTCTGAACACACGCTTGTTGTTGTACTCCTTCAGAAGAACGAAGAAGGTTTCGAGCAACCGATAGCCTTCTTTAGCAAAATTCTTCGAGATGCTCAACTTAAATATAATATAATGGAAAAGAAAGCATATGCTATGGTAAAATCAATGAAAGCTTTCAGAACTTACATTTTACACTCTAAAGTGATTGCATATCTACTCACTGGTGCTGTAAAAGATATCTTGGTTCAAGAAGACAGTGATGGTAAAAGAGGAAGATGGCTTGCAAAAATTCAAGAGCTTGACTTGGAGGTTAAACTGGCCAAATTGGTAAAGGGACAGGGTTTAGCTAAACTTTTAGCTGAATCCAATTTCAGGGCTCTTGGGATAAACAGTTCTCAGGAGGAAGAAGGATGGGTAAATGTGAATGAACTTGAGGACCAAATGGTCGAAAACAGGATCGAGGAGAAATTTGCTTCATCGAATTGGTACAAGGGCATAGTAACATACTTACTAATATTGAAATGTCCAGCTGACCTGTCTCCATCCAAAGCCAGAACGCTAAAGCTGCATGTATTTAAATACTATATTTCTGAGAAATTATTATTTTGGAATGACCCACTTGGTTTCCTCTTAGTCTGTCTCGTCGAATCAGAAACAAAAGAAGTTATAGGTCAATTTCATGAAGGAGTCTGTGGAGGACACCACGCTTGGAGGGCTATGGCATATAAAATCCTGAGGGTTGGTTATTACTGGCCTAAAATTTTCCCATATCTCAATGCTAAGGTACGAGCTTGCAGCCCTTGCCAATTCTTTGTAGGAAAACATAAACTACCAGCAATGCCATTAGTCCCAGTCAAGACAGAATCTCCTTTTCAACAACGGGGACTTGACTTCATAGGTGAGATTAATCCTCATTAAAGTGCTCAAAACAGATGGATCCTGACCACTACAGATTATTTCACCAAATGCATGGAAGCTATCCCAACAAGGAAGGCCACTGATTCAGTAGTTATAGACCTCTTAGAAGAAAATATCTTGTCTAGGTTCGGCTGTCCTAGGAAGATAGTCACAGATAATGCGCAGGATTTTAAGTCTATGGAAATGGTTAGATTTTGCGAGAAATATAATATTGTGCTGGGTCATTCCACAGCATACTATCCTCAGGGAAATGGTCTGGCAAAATCTTCTAATAAGAGCTTAATGAGTATAATCAAGAAAGTGTTAAATGAAAATAAAAAATCTTGGCACTTGCATTTAAAATATGCTCCATGGGAAAATCGGATAGGCACAAAAAAGTCTATCGGTACTTCTCCATTTCAAATGGTATATGGAACAGATGTAGTGTTGCCCATAAATCTAGCACTTTCTGTGATGAAACTATGGCAAGACGAGAAGGAAGAACCAAACCCTCTCACAAGAAGGATAAATCAGCTGATTGAAGTCCAACAGCACAGGGATGTAGTGGATGAAAAGTTGTAGAAGTACCAGGATGACATGAAGATGTTATTTGATCATAAAGCCAAGGACATGAATTTTCTCCCAGGGGATCTGGTTTTGAGGTGGGATGCTCGAAAAGAGGATTCAGGAAAAAATGGTAAATTTGATCATATTTGGTATGGACCATTTAAGGTAGTATCTTCTGAAGGAAAAAATTCATTTCTTCTTGAAAATTTGGATGGTAAGATTTTGAATACCCCTGTTAATGGGCGTTTTTTAAAGCATTATATGGAATAATTAATTTACAGGAAATCTTTTCGTTTTTCTTTTTTTGAAAGTCCATTCTCATTTTGAAAATAAATAAAAATAAAATAAAATAATTAGTTAAGGTAAAATAAATAAATAAATAAATCAAATAAAATAGAATAAAATAAACAAAAAAATTCCAAAGAGTTATTTTTGAAATCATAACCTAGGTTTTCTGGCTTACAGATTGTGGAAAATCTTTGTTTATACCCTCGATACTATCTTTCACGTTTTTAGACATTCTCATCAGAGTAGGAGATATTATGTATTAACCTGGAAAATCAACAAATGATTAAATTCAGTAAGACCAGTTTTCGTAGTTCTTATTCTCTGACTAAAAGTGGTTATGTTTGCGTTGATTTTGACTCTGTTAGGTTTCTTAACAATTTGTCTGAGGATTTAAGCTTGCTCAAAAGAAAAACCCCTGAAAATAATCTTTCCTTTTTTTCTCTACAGACTGAGGAGTTTTGAAAGTTGAAAAAAATTGGTCTAGAATAATCAAAACAGGTTGAAAAACCTCTAATATAAATTTTTACACAGATAACCACCCCTGATATTTTAAGTATCATTGATTGCCTCCACTTCGTATGCACAAGCTAACTATAAGACAGATGGTGAAAGGAAATGCATATATTATTGCCCCCATCTAGTTCCACAGACGATGAAAGGAAATTCATTTAAATGATTGCCCTCATCTAAATATAAAAGAAACAGATAACTTCACCAGGGTACTGAACAGGCTTGCTGGGAGTGAAGCAATATCTGAGTATAAATATATAATTAGCACTCGGAGGAGTGAAAGGAAATTCAGTAAAAAGGGATAGATAACTTCATCGGGGTACTGAACAGGCCCACTGGCAGTGAAGCAATATCTGAGATGTCTGTAAGGTATTCATAGTTATCTATCACGCTATTCTAGTTATCAGTTTTTCGAAACTGGATATTCGTCTTAAGTCAAAATAGAGCTCCCCAATTAAAAACATATAAATTTTATTTCGATTGATGCAAGATGAAATTTACAAAATATGTTGAGTTACCTAAGATTGTTCTAATCATCTTAATACTAACATAAATTTAGAACGGGAAGGAGAATATTATGAAGAAGACTACAATTGAATTTAAAGAAAATAAAGAGTTTTGAAAAGGTTTTCAAAGGTTTTATAAAATCATTTTTTCCTCTCCTTTAATAGTTTGGCAGTGATAAACCCTTGATACCATTTACCCAATGAAGGCACTTAGTCTACATGTTCTCCTTGTCCCACAGGGAGACGAGGTCCCCAGTTGGAGCCTATGTTGAAACATATGTTAAAAAAAAAATCGCCCTTAAAGGCCTAGATTTTTATTTTTTGGGTTTCGGCTTTCTGAAAATAAGAGTTTCGCCATTTCTAAATTCACGATACCTTTTATCAATTTTTTTGATAATTGAAGGAAAAAAAGTTTACAAAAATATAAATTTTCCAACGCTCTTTCGAAAAATTATTTAAAACGGGTTGTAATTCTAAATTTTCCATTTTTTATTTTAAACGTGAAAGAAATCGGTATTCGGGGTTTTCTGTAAACAGATGTTTGATGCAAATTAAATCATGAAACCCCAATCCCCAATTTCCCAATACATTTAAATCTTAATTAAAACATGAATTAGTTTAATCTCTTCTAAAAAAAGTTTTAAAGTTAACATAATTACGTCGTGATTTCGGGATTCGCAGTTCTATGGGAGCGCGTCTCTTGTCATAATGTTTCCCGAAATATCGATTTCCAAAATCCTGATTCATAAATCGTGTTAGATTAAACTAATTATGTTTTGGCCCTAATCATGATTATTCAGTTAATTAAGATAAGTTGAGTCTTGTTTAAAACAAACAAACCATCGCGATTTCGCGATTTCGGGGATCAGACTTCATTGGTAACATACTTCTCGACATAAGGATTTCTGAAATCCTGATATCGTCTAATCTCAATTAATTAATGAAATAAAAAACATTTAAATCTTAATTTAAACATCGCGATTTCGCGATTTCGACGATCGGGTTTTTTCGACGACATACCTTTCGACATCAAGATTTTCGAAACCTCGAAAAGTGATGTTTTCAGATTTAATCTATAATTAACACTAATAAATCTTCTTTCTAAAATAGGTTTAAAGGTAATCTTTCTTTAAGTGTTCATTAATGCTTCGTTTTCTGATTAAGTAAGTTTCTCGTTTTATTTGAAAAAACCAAGAGCGTCTAAGTATGGACATTAAAGGCATATCTCGGTAAAATATCTTTTGCATTAAGAGCTTTAATTTTGTGAAAGTTGTGCAAATCTCGTCATTTTTAAAATATATTCTAAGTAAACGTTCGAACATCTATATTTACATTTTAAGCTGAGATTATTCATCCACTTTTTGTGACAAGTTTTCAATTCAAACGCAAAGCCATGGCACCTAAAAAAGCACTGAAGAAAAATGAAGACACATAGGAAGGTGATATTATCTCTGATACTACTCCACACACCATAAAATCCATCAAATCATGGACTCGAATTTTCAAATTGTTGGAGTACGAGCTAAAGAATGTTGACCCTAATTCTGAAAATCATCTCCGGGACATTGCTGAGTCTGAACTTCATAAGGTTGTTGCGCGTCCGAGGCTGGTGGCATATACTGATATGGTCGGCTGCACTCTGGATAAGGTAGATATCCCAGCAAGGATCATTCAGAACGAGCAAGGAGCTATCGTCGGCTCATTCAGGCCTGAGCACATTCAAGTAATGTATAAACTCTCACCGAATCATAAACACACCTTTAATGTTGAATTTTTAGCTGAGTTTCAGAGAAAAGAATGTATTGAGGCAGACCAGACATACCCTGACATGATTAGAGCATGGATGAGGTCTGAAGCAAAGTTTACGGCTAATTCTCATGGGATTTATGCTACAACTTCCTTAAACGAATATATGGTTTATATAACCATGATGTTATGCAGAATTTTCGGGAGAAACGATTCCTGTCACTTTCATGCAGACTAGGTACCCTTCTTAGAGGAAGTTTCAAAAGGAAATGGTTTTAACTGACATAAAATTTTGTCGGATAACCTAACGGAAGAAATTCTAAATTACAACGTAGCCAAGTCAAAAGGACAACCCATGTCTTTTTATATGTCTGCATACATTATGGATGCAATCTGTTTTATGACCCCCTTTCCATTAATGAATTGGAGTTGGAGCATTTCCTTCCCAGAGCCTGTTCATAAATATCACTTAGCCCTTTGGGAAGAAAATGCTAAAGAGGCATTTTACGAGGTTTGTCATTTTGTCATTATTCCTATGCACAAGTTATTTTTTGGATACGAACCCCCTCGCATATCAGACGCAGTCATAGAAAGTCTTAAATTAGTTGCCAATTGGTTTATTGAGAAAAAATTTTCCTGCATTAGGGTTTATGGTTTTTCCATTCCCCCTCATGCACTCCCGAAATTCTTACCTGACAGATTGGTATACAGAGAAGTAGCTCATCAGATAGCCAAGGGCGGTGTTGGATTGGAATTAAAAGCACTTCATAAAAAAGCATGGCCATCTTTCCCTGTTCATATTGGGAAATTTCCTTTATCAAATTTAGGCCATTCTAAGGTAGAGGCCGATTCATTGGAAGAAGTGAAGTTAGTAAATATTCAACACAGAAAATATGACCACCACCAAATAATAAGTAGGCATTACATACATTGTAATTTAAAGGCATATGAACATGAAATATCTATTTATGATGATATATTTAAAGATGTTAAGACTTATGAAGAAGTGTTGAATAGATTCCAGGCCTTGCCACCTGACTCACAGGCTGGGTTTTCATCTTTTCAAATCCATAGGCAAAGCTACCTACCTAAGACTTTACAGGGTGAAATTTCGACCACATCGCCAGAACAGGAAAAATCCCCTCCAGGACTTGAAACTAATACTCAGGGTAAAGAAAATGAAAAAGGTAAGTTGAAGAATACTGAGATACCTTCCCAAGACGCGGAGGGTTCTCAAACAAAATAATTGGTAATGGATAAGGGAAAAGAGCCAGACACAATTCCATAAATCATGAAGAATGTTCTAGAAAAAATAGGAGGAACAACTTCAACAGAACTTGGTAGTCCTATCACCTCTTTAACACCATTACATTCGACTTTCGGAACCCCCCATGAAGGAGTTTTATATGTCAGTGATCTAGATCCGATTTCAAGAGATGAAATCCCCCCATCAGATTACTTTTTCAGTAAAAAATGAAGAGCAGTCTTGAAATAGGAAATTCATCCAAGAGGAGAAGGAACGATTAAAAAGCATAGAGTTATTATAGATGGAAAGAAACTCAATGATGGAGAGTTTGCTATAGAATTAGCAGGTACAATGGGTGCTATAGCATCATAAAACATGTATTCTGTAGGCAATTTAACAACTCTGCTTGAACAGAAAGACCAAACAATAATCCAGTTGCAATACAAACTAAAAGAAAATGAAAGAAATATTAGTTGGGGGATACAGAAGGGTCTAGAACAAGCTAGACTAAAGGATATGCAAGAAATCTAAAAGTTGAATAAAGACTTGGATGAAGCAAAACACTTAATACAGGTCACAGAGGAACAGGTTCAAAAGATGGGGGAAGAAAACAAACATTTGCAAGATAAGATTATTTCTATTACTAACCAAGTAGTAGAACTAGAAAATTTCAAGACACAAGTATTGGAGATATATTTGAGAATAGAGGAAGGACAACAGAAAGTGTTCTTGAATCTAGAAGTAATCCATAATTATTTTCAGGAATCACATAAGTCTTTGGAGAATGTGTTCTAGAAAGAAAGGGAGGCGAAAGTAGCTAGGAAAACATTTCCGAAGGCAGTGGCTTTCTCGTCAAAGGAAGGAATTGGAAAGACTCAGAAATTATCTATTTCTAAACAGGTTAAAGGGGACATAATGATAAAAGTGTGGGAAACAAAACTGGCTGAATATAAATGAATCACAAGAGAAGTTAATGAGGATTGTCATGGAATCTTCAATCTCTTGGAAAGAGATTCATTGAATATCAGAACAGATGATAATTCTAGATTGTTAGGCAAAATCAATATTGCCAAGCACCATCTAAGGTTAAAAGAAGAGCTGGAGAAAATGAAAACAGAGATTGCTAAAATTAAATTGATCAATATAATAGAGATCAACAAGTGGATGGTGACTTCAAATTTAAAGTTGAAAACTATTAAATTCACAGAAAGAATGATAGAAAGGCGGTTGCCCAAATTGCAGAAAAGATTCTTCTCATTTGAAGCAAATGAGATACCCGATGCTCCAAGGATCCTTGTGAATTTTTTAGGGAAATGCGTTCAGTGTATTGATGCGGAAAAAGGAAGTTTGTCAACGCAAGTTTAAAACCTTTTTAAATGTTTTTATTATTAGATATTAAAAAGGAATTGTAAAACGGTTGACATTATTTTTATGTAACCGAAATATTAGGAAGTTGGTTAGTCACCAATGAAAACATTTGATGAAAATGTATAAATATAGTTTCAAAAGGCTGAGAAAAGGCTTCAGAAATTTTGGAGAGAGCCATTTTGTAATATCAATTTTCAAATACATCAGAATATAGATTGCAAACGAGATTCTGGATCCTGCAACTTTGTAGCTATGTGTCTTCTCCCTGTTTATTATACTCTATTGAATTTTTCCTTTTAGTGTTTTATCTAACAAGTAATCAATTTGAAGTTATATATATCATTGATTTATATTTCAGATTGGTTTGGATGCCAAATGATTTACAATTTTTCCTCTAAAATCGTTTTTAGTTATTTCAAGACCTGTAAAACTTTTATTCCTTAATACTTAACTCTTGTTAGAACCCTCGTTTTTCTTTCATCATTGTCTATTGAAATATGAGATTCTTTCTTGATTAAAGCCTCGTAATTTTGTATAGTGTTTATTTGTTATTTACAGTTCTCGAAATTGTTACAAAACTAGGAAACGGCCTCGAATGTGTTTACATTACTGTTTTGGGTTTTAAAATTGTTTTTCTTGTTCTCATCTCTGAAAATCTGAAGTAACAAACTGATTTAAATCTCTTTACCAATAAATAAATTTTAATCATCCATGATTGTCCCAAGTAGCAGACAACCCAATGTTGAACTAGGCCTTCAGGATCAAACCAGTATTGCCTTGAATTTATTTAATACCATCTTACAAACAACAACTAACCAGGTTGAGTTAGAACATTCATGGGCTGCTATTGAGCGATACATTAGAATCCAAGAACAACAGGAAGCAAGACACATGCAGTTGAGAAACTGATTTTGCTTCATTCTTCCTTTGATTTCTTATTCCCAAATCATTCCTTTAAATCATTTATGGATTCCTTGACGGTATGCTTTATAGCCTTAAATCATAAATTCAGGAACAACACCACATACCATTGGAAATGGCATGACATGTACTATCCATATGGAATAGTCTTAACTAAAAATATATGAAAACTCATACCATTATCCATCAAACAAACTTGGGTCCATTACTCAAACCTTTATGCTACCGGAATTCACTACTAGACTTTCTTCAAGGGTTGACATCAATAACAACAACCAACACAAACTTTTTTCCTTTGTATTCTTGTTCCCAATTCTTATTGTGCCTTTTCCAATGATTTTAACTCAATCATCATTTCTGAAGGAGACTGATCCATCTCTTTCTTTTCTTAATGTAGGAAACCTATCTCTATCACTTGTCATGTGTTTTGAACAACCATTGTCAACATAAAAACCACGTTTCTTTGGCTTAGCTTGTAGAACGAGTGTGCATTCTTCATTGTTGTATTGATTATGCTTTCTTATCCATGTCCTTTTCTAAGGTTCCTGCTTGTGACTGTTCTTATTTTGTTGTTGTTCTCTAGGAGGGACTGTCATTCTGCAATCTTTGGCCATGTGCCCAAAGTTGTTACATTTGTAACATTCCACTTGAGTGCTCAAAGATTCAAATCTGTTGTAACTTCTTCTCTATGTTTCAGTAGGCCTTCTTGGATAACCCTTTTGTGTATGACTTTCAAAGTTGTTTATGTTCCTATTGTTGGCTCTGCAATTCACAGTTTTATGTCCAAAATTATTACATGCATAACATAAACCAAAAAAAATAGTCTGATACCTGGGAGTTGAAGATCTTCTGAAGGGAGGTACTCTTATGAAATCTTCTTCTTCCTAAGGCCTATCTATCAATTGTTCATTATGAAATTTGAATCTTCTTGGTGGAGGAGTGTCTCTGTAATCTTCTTTTTAGATCCTCCTATCACCTTTGATTGTCTTTTCATAGCTTTTTGGATATGTTTCATGCTATATTGTTTTGGAGATTGATTCATCTTATGTCTGATTGTATCCAAGTCTAGACTTGTCATGATGAGGTTTTTGACTGCTGATAATGTCATCCAAAAATTTTGAGTTGTTCAACATATTTTTCTTTTGAAGATCATTTCTTAATGTGACAATCTTTGCTTCCAAATTTCCAATGATCTTGTCTTTTTCTTCTAGTTGTTCTTTGAGTGATTCTTCAATTCTTTTATCTTCTTCTATTTGAACCTTCAAATTTGTGATCATTTGTTCTAGTTATTGAGTTGCTTCTTTCTTGTCTAGTTTCGCTTGTAGTTTCTTGTTTTTCTTGTTTTTCTTCTTTTCTCTTCTGATAACTTCTATGGAACACATCAAGTATTCTCAGTAGTCAACCTCTGCCTCTTTATATTCTTCTTCGGCCTCTTCATATTATTCTTCTTAGGCTTCTTTATCAGATCCTTCTACTACCATGAATAGAACTCTTTCTATCTCACTATCACTGGCTTCATCTTCATATGATGATGAGATGTCTTCTTTGGTGCATAAACGCTTCTTGAAATCTTTCTTTGTGGTTCTTTTTCCTTTATATGTTTGTTTGCTATTTGAGTAACCTTCAACATTTCTCTTTTTCTTATAAGGATATTTGTTAGAAAAATGACCAATACCATCACAATTAAAAAAAATTAAAGGAATCTTACCTCTATACCTGCCATCGATTCCCTTGTTCAATCTTCTGACAAAGTTGGCCACTTCTTCATCATCTTTCGAGACGTCATTGTTGATGCTATGTTCTTTTTATTTTTGCTTTCCCTTTTGCTTTGACCCTTTGGATACTTTGAAAGCTTCTTCTTTGATATCTAGATTTTCTTGTTCAGATCTCATTTCATATACCATGAATATTCCATGTAGTTCATCCATGCTTATTGAGTTTAGATCTTCTCTTTCTTCTAGTGATGATATCTTAGGGTCAAATCTCATAGGAAGAGATCTTAGTGCTTTTTGAACAATTACAGATTCTTCGATTTCTTCTCCCAATCCTATGATTACATTTATTGTTTCATCAACTTGTAAAAAGTAAGTTGAAATATTCTCATCTTCCTTCATATTATTTTGTTCAAACTGACCTCTGTAAATTTGAATCTTTTCTGCTTTGACTTTTGAATCTCTTTCATAAATGGTCAGAAGTTTGTCCCAAATCTCTTTAGTGGATTTACAATGTGAAATTTTGGTGAATATCATTTCACTAAGACCATTCAGAAGTGAATTTGTCGATTTGGAATTATTCTGACCGAGTTTCACTGCTTTGTCATTTGTTGGCGGAATTGTTGGTACTGTGTATCCATCTACAATTGATTGCCAAATTTTAAATCCTTGTTCCTATATATGTGTATTCATACTTATGCTCCAAAATGCATACTTATGTCCATCAAACTGTGGTATTCCATTTTTATACAAGTTGTTTCTCTCCATGATCTACCTTTCAGTGGTTAAACTAATTTCTAAAGGAACCAACTTTGATACCAATTGTTGGATTACTGGGAGGGGAGTGAATCAATAATAGAGAAATTTAATCCTTTTTCTCCAAAAATACAAGTGTTATCTCAATGTAGTATTATCATCCAATAGTTACAGAATAAATAAATAGTGAACAAATTAGAAATCACACACATACACAGTACACCAGTGTTTTTACATGGAAACCCAAAGCAGGAGAAAACCACAGAATGATTTTTCTTATTTGTCTTGAAGAATTAAATTCAATGGAAGCACCAACTTCCTTTATTTTCCAGTTGCAACAGGAAGGAGGCTCCAACCCCCTAGTTTCCTAGGAGACAACCTAAGGGAATATCCAACTACCCAATTCTCAAGCTACAACCAGAAGGAGGCTACAACCCCCTATGTTCTCTGGCTACAACCGGAAGGTGGCTACAACCACCTATCCTTGCCCCATCCAACCACCTTGAAATATAAATTTCAAATGTAGATAACCTCTCACTGTCACTGAATCAACCACTGCCACTCTCAACCTATCACCGTCAACTTGTACCAATAACCTATAATAACCTGCACCAAACAACCTGTAGCAATGACCTAAACCAACATGTACCATGCATCAACCATGCATCAACCTTGATTCATCAAGATGTACCAACATCATCAACTATACACCTCGTGTATGTGCCAACTCATCAACTATACACCTCATGTATGTGTCAACTCATCAACTACTTTTCTCAACCATGTACCCAACATGTACCTCAACCATATACTAAAGACATACACCAATATAACCATCAAAAGTTATCTAACAATTCATCACTCTATCCATAAACCAAATATCATAAACCCTTACATCAAACCATGTTCCAGAACCTCACTGTTATGTAGCCTCAAGCTAAACCAACAACTTCAGCAACACATCACAACCAAAAGACCAATACCCATATGACAAATACCAACAGCAAAATACCAACGATATCTCTCAACAAATCTGATATATGCAGCAATACTGAACATCCAATACCATATCAAGAGATAAACCCTAGCTCACAAAACATACCTCAAACAATATGTGCCATATCTCTCATAAATAGACCCCAACCATGTTGTTTTCACGATTTCTCTACCGCACTTCTTCTTCTGCGATTTTTCTATCGCACTTTTTCTGGCATGATCTTTTTGGTGTAATTTTCCTGCCACACTTTTTCTTCTGCACTTTTTCTTCCACGATTTTCAGCCACAATTGTTCTGTCGCACTTTTTTATCGTGATTTTTTTGCCGCACTTTTTCTGCGACAATTTTTCTGCCGCAATTTTTCTTTCATAGTTTTTCTGCCATATTTTTCTTGCCACACTTTTTCTGCCGCAATTTTCCTGCCACACTTTTCCTGCTGCAATTTTTCTCTATCAATAATTCCTTCCCAAAGAACCTTTCACAAGATAGATATTTAATGATATTCAAGTGTGATTCAAATGGGAGAGCCTTGCCTCTTATGTATAATTTCATGTAGCTTCCTCAAGGGGTTACCTTTTAACCGTCTTCACCCACTTTCCTTATTTTAGGGAGTCCTCCATTAACTTTATTATTTAAATAATTTATTTTGCATCCTCTTCGACTTATAGTACACTCATCACTTCACTTTATTATTTAAATAATTTATTCTTTGCAAAAACTTTGACTACATTGACCTTTTAGGGATTGTAGATGACATATGAGGGTTCTCCAACTTCACATGGTCATAACTCTCTAATCGTGAGGAGTTATGTGACGTTCGACATACCACCGGAAATGTCATGACATGTACTATCCATATGGAATAGTCTTACCTGCAAATATATAAAAACTCATACCATCATCCATCAAACAAACTTGGGTCCATTACCCAAACCTTTGTTCTATCGAAATTCGCTACCGAAATTTCTTCAAGGGTTGACATCAATGACAACCAACCCAATTAATCAACAGGAAGCCCTCTCTTATGAGGGAATTGTATTGTGATTGTGTAATATTGTGAATATTTTATTCTGAGAGAGGAGACTATGAGAGAAAGAAGAGGAATTTACAACCAGTGTGTTGTAGGTTCTATCCCTTCATTTTTCCAAAGAATAGAAAAGATGTACCTGGAAATTTCTCTGGTGGAGGTAGCCGACAATGGGTGAACCACATATATATGTGTCTCTATTGAATTATGTATCTTGTGTTTTTTATTTCCAAATTTGTTTTATTTTATTGCTTCGCGATCATGTTTTTCTAACAGTTACTCCAAAAAATACATGAGGATCTCGTAATATATATTAATTTGGAAGTGTTTCCCCAATAGATAAGGGTGTGAGAGATCCATTTCCTGCAAAATAGCCAACATTTTCTTTTCATATATTGATTGGCCCAACTGTCACTCTGACAATTGTTTGTTGGTAAAGGACAAAGCTAGTCCATCTTGCATAAGAAATGCTCCAATTCCTCTCATGGAACCATCACATTCCAAGAAAAAGGTATTTGTGAAGTTAGGGAGGGCCAGGATAGGAGTGGTGCATATAGTCACCTTCAAGGCTTGAAACGAATGATCAACTGTTGGAAATCAAATGAAAGAATTATTTCTAAGGAGAACAATGAGAGGCACCACAATATTTCCATAATTCTTAACAAAATTGTGAAAATATTGTGTTAAACCCAGAAAACCATGCAATCTTTTCAGAGTCTAAGGGCGAGACCAATCCTGCATAGATTCAATCTTCTTAGGATCCACCCTGACATCCACCTTGCTAACAATATGACCCAGTTACTTGACTTCTAAGTCTTCGAAAGCACATTTAGATTGTTTGAGGAAAATTTGATGTTGAGAGAGGAGATGGAGAAATCGATCCACATGAGCAAGATGGGTTGTCCAGGTTTCACTATAGCTGACAAAGTGATGGAGAAAAGGAGATAATACATGATTCATGAGGATTTGGAAAGTTGAGGGAGAATTACACAAGACAAAGGGAATGACCAAGAACTCATAGTGGACCTCATGAGTTTGAAATGAAAACTTAGGAGTGTCTACCTCTTTCATACATATATGGTGGTACCTAGGATGAAGATCAAGTTTAGAAAAGAATTGGGCACCACTTAATTGATCCAAGAGATCATAAATGATAAGAGTGGGAAATTTGTCTTTGATGGTGAGTTTGTTGAGGGCGCAAAATTCAGGACACATGCAGAAATATCCTTCTTTCTTAAGTACCATTACCACCAGAGAAGAATAGGGGATAGTATTAGGACGAATAATGCCTGCAACAAGCAATTCTTGAAAATTTTTCTCAATTTCATTTTTCTGGTAAAAGGGATAGAAATAGGGATGAACATTGAGAGGATGGATATCTAGGAGGAGGGGAATGGAATGATCATGAAAACCATGGGAAGGACGAATCCCCTAGGGGGTGGAAAAAATAGCTTGATTTTTGGATAGTATGGATTGGAGGATGGACAGAGTGTGTCTCAGAGGCTTGAATGGAATGGAGTTGTGAAATAATGTTAGGATGACATTTTTTGAGGAGTGTTTCCATGTGATGGGAACTGATGATCTCAATGGAACCTACGTTGATTCCTTGTAACTTATACTGTTGGACCTCCTGGTTGAATTGCATGGTTAATTCTTTAAAATCCATGAGAATGGGCCCTAGATTCCTTAACCATTCGACACCCAATAAAATTTCACAACCACCCATGTTGATAACAAACATATGAGATATTATGTGGGACTGACAAATTTGGAGACACATTTCACAATGCCCCCCACATTTCATTTACCCACCATTGGAAATCATGATTTGGAAGTTGTTGATTGCTCGACTATAACAATTGGTTTCTTTGGAAATGTAGCGATGAATAAAATTATGGGTGTTTTCACTATCAATGAGGATGATGACCTTATGATGCTTAAGGCAACCAATTATCTTTAGGGTTTCGGGAGAAGAGAAGTCAGTGAGAGAATTCAGGGAAATGACCAATTCAACTTCTGGGGGGGGTCTGAGGGTGGAGTCAGGTCAGTGGGTTTAGGTGACTCAGCCATAAGAGGAGCCTTGACCTCTTCTTCAGAAACATCCTTAGAGATGGCCATAAAAATATTTTGTCCCTTACACTTGTTCCCAGGAAAATATTCTTCATCACAATTATAACAAAGTCCCTTGAGTTGGCATTCAACCATTTTTTCCCGGGTTAATTTCTGGATATTTAGTGGAGTGGAAGGAGAAGCGGGAGTGAATGGTTTAGGGAGAGGAATAAAGGATAATTTTTTGGTTTGAGAAGAGACAACATGTTGTGATTCCTTATCTATTTTAGTAGCTTCCACCTAACTCTAGGGGAAATCCATGAGGAGAAGGGAATGGACCTCCCCCTTGATGCCATTGATAAAGCATTCTCAGAAAAAAGCATTAGACATGCCCTTCGTGCAGAAAGAGAATTGCTCAAAAGAAGTTATAAATTCTTCCAATGTGTCATATTATTTCAACTTTCTCAAAAGGAATAAATGGTTGTTGTGAGTGTCAAAGCGGTCATGAATCTCTGCAACAATTTTTTTCTAAGCCACATACCCTTGGTGGGAATTTTTCTCCATTGCCACCATTGCCAACATTCTTGATCTATATGGAGAAAACCACACTGGATTTTGGAAAACTCATTTGTAATGTTGTACAAAGAGAAATAATGTTCCATTTTATTTACCCAGCTGGTGGGATACGAGCCATAAAATTTGTTCACATCCACTCATGAAAGGTGTAGGTCATGCTAAAATTCATGGGGTTGAAAAGTCTGGGAATTGGAGGAAGTTTCACCTTCAAGATGAAAAGGTGGGTCATATGAGGTAAGGTCTCTCGTAATATTCATCTTTGCATAGATTTATGAAGTCAAGGATTCAAGCTAGGTAGAAAGGTCTTGTTTCAAGGTTTCCATTTTTGCATCTATGGTGGAATGCATTTTGTTACTGATGGTGGTAATATTGGCACTGAGTTGTCGTAATTCCTTCTAGGCATTGACGGAATTAGATGACAAGGTATTGAGGTGGGATTCAAGGTCTTGGCTATGGGTGTGGGTCATGATGAAAGGGGGAACCAAAAAAGAGTGGGTGGGACCACATAGAAAAAAGGTTACGAGTGAAGGGTATCACGATGATGAGGGGGACAGGGTAAATCCAATGGGGTGAGTCCAAAATAAAGGGGATAGAAGAGGTTTGGGTCCACGAAAAAAATATTGTTGAAAAATGATAGGTATGACTTTGATTAAGGAAAAGAGAGGAATCAAATGATATAGGGCTCAAATAATGGGGCAGGTAGGATCCTGCGAAGTTATTCTATGATCTAAATAATATTGTAGTGTGGAAAGGCCTGAATTCTCAATAGGAAAAAATGTGTATAAATTTCATAAAAAAAATGCAGTGGGTAAAGTTGCACGAAAATAGATCTTGTCTATTTTGTTTTTGTTTCCATCCCAAGGGTCAAGGTATTCAGGGTTTCTACAGAAAATAGTTTTCTCTGTGTTATAGCTCTCTGATATATGTGTGAGGTCCAACAGTATTATTCGACTCAATATCTCAGGGAACCAACTAAGGAGGCAAGACCCTACCCTTAGCCTTACTACCTGAATACCCAAGTACTAGAGAGTATCTTACTGAGTGTTGTTCTCGGTGGAACTATAGAAGTTAGGAAGCCAATTGGTTTATCTATGGAGGGATTCATGATATCTAGGTTGATCTATATATAGGTGTTGTCTGATCCACTACCACTCGAAGGGGTACCAACATGTGTTACAAGGGTGCCCAACAATGTATAATTAAGTGCCACTTGTAGTTTGTGTGTGTCTGTGATTCCCCGACCGCAAAATAATGTGATGAATGACTTATCTCTATAGATTTAAGATGTCAGAATACGTCTCTTCCCTAAAAAAATATAACCCACAATTTATTCCAAGGAAAGTGCTCTGATACCACGTGTAAGGTACCAGATCTATTATAATAGCCGAAATATAAATATTGCAAAGAACAATAGTGAAACAACACAATAGATGAAACCATAGTACCAAAATAATACCTTTATTGATAGGTAACAATGTTCACTTGCCTCTTCAAGGGGGAAACCTCCAATAGAGCAACCCTCTATTACAATAATTCTCAAGAAAAAAATTTCTCATGCCCTTGACTCCTATAATCCTATATCTATCTACCAAAAGAAAAATATAGATGAAGATATAATAGGAGTGGAAGCTTCTATTAGGTCTTATTACATTTGACTTATTATTCCTTATTACTAGGCCTTATTAATATTTTCCTTTATTACATGGAAAATATAGTATTCTACCTACATGAGGGGTTAGGGAGGTTAGGTCCCTAACACAAGTTGGCACATAGGGTCACGGGATACACGAGCAAAGTTATATGTGTCGAATACTATCATGTGGTAGGACGTACATGGAAAAATGGGACAAGTGTCCTCCATGGAGTTTTCAAAGAGAGAAGAGAAGCCATTAATGGCCAATTACTTATGAAACTAAATAGGTGGTGAGTCATTCATATTGTTTTATTTGATCCATTTGATTTTTCAGAAGAGTTGTGGACGAGAGGTGTCTTTAGGAAAACATTCCCAAGGAATAGACCTGATGGATGATGTCCAATCGTGGTGTTGTGGGATAGTATGAACCTGACCAGATTGCAGGGGAAGTTCCCTGTGATAAGAGCTTATGTGGGAGGATACCCTAATGGGGATGTTCAAAGGATTTTGTGGGTATTGGAGGTCAATGACCTAGATCTACATAGAGCATATCAGGTACACATAGATTCCACGTAGTCAAAGTGACATCATTGAGATTGAGAATTACATATCTCTTTAGGGAGTTGTAACTTTATAACTAGAGCTTGCTTCTAAGAACAGTTACTATAATACCCCTAGGTTGAACCCCAATTCTACATATAAATGTAAATGAACATATAGGATAGTGAGTCGTGGGTACTAATTGGAAATGTAAATGTGATTATACACATAAGTTGGTGAGTTGATGGTACAAGGTTTTTATTTCAGTCCTGCACGCATTGAGTCAGTGCATGAGAATATCATACCAAAGAAGTGCACACATTTAATAATGTATTGTACACATGTGTACGTGTGTGAGGATTGCACACTAAAGGAAGCGTGCACACCATCCTGATTTTGCATACATTGGAGTAAGTGCACAGTTTTGGGGCCATCTTTCCTTTGTGTATATGTATTTTGAGGGCATAGTTCCTGTGTGGTTATTAGGCTGGAGAGCCATATGTTAAATGGCCAATGATCCATCATTTTAATATGTAATCAAATTCAAATATTAATGAAAAAACATCACTACAACAGAGAAATTATGTAAAATAGTATGGGGGGATAAACTGCACTAGATAGGGAAACACGGATAAACGTTAAGGATAAGGGGCTAAGCTAGGGGAGATTAAGCCCAAATAAATATTATATTAATATTCCTTAAAGTATAAAGTATGGATAATTATTTTATCCTAAGTTCTAAGTATGGGGACAAGTGGGCCCAAGGTAGTTCTCAACATGACCAGTGTCAAGTTGGGAACATACATACATATAGTTTGGACTTACTTAATTTTACTAAAATTATATCATCATTTTCTTTCACTCATTCATTTGTTATCCGTACCATTTTATTATTATAGCTATTATTGTACCTTTACCCTGGTTAGTTTTGGAGATGGATTGAAGAAGCAGGTTGTCAGGCTTGTAGGATATTGAAGAGGCAGGTTGTTAGGCCTGTGAGAACTCTCTCTGGGTGAGATAATTGTCAGGAATTGATTCCTGAAGGTTCCAAACTGTAGCTACATGGATTTGATACTTCCGTTTCGGTGATGCAGGAGCATCACCATCATCATCTAATGAAGTACAATGGAATATGACTCAACATCCAACACATGCATTGTAATTGGTTTGGGTCCAAAGGAGGGCACCTCATTTTAATTTTGAGACCTTTGTAATTAAAGATCCCATGAGATCCTCAAGCTAGAGCCATTGTATCTACTCCTAGATGGTGTAATTATGTTTAATTCATGTAGGATTGTATAGATTTTGAGCGTCGACTAATATATGAAATTGTTATTGTTCATTAATTGTAATAAACTTAGTGGTAGGAGGATTTTAATTGTGATATGAAAGCACTAGAGTAATCTAGAGGGAAGGCTCGAGAAGCCCCTTCATGTAGAAATAAATGTAATCTATTCCAAGAAAAGGTTGTTGCTGAAGGTTGTTGAAACTTTTGTAAACTATTGTTGAAGAAATATAGAAGGAGAGAATTGCTTTCAATTTGATGAGACTGTAAACTTGTTCATTATTCTAAAATTGAATAGATTTTGTGTGGTTATCTCTATGTATGAATTTGTATATCAATGTTTTAGTGAATGATTTATTGATTTAGTTATAAGTTTCAATTGTTTCTCTTCTAAGGATCTTAGTGAAAAAAGTGCATATTGCCAATGCAAGGTGTGCAGAGGATGAATCGTTCACATGTTTAAAATTTCCAGAGAGATAGTGCGATTCCACACACAGTGAACTCAAGGAGTGTGCCAGTGACATTCAAAATTCCCAATATTAGGAGATATGGTGTGAGTCTGCACAGAGTGAGTGCAAGGAGTGTTCCTACACTGAGAGTAGTGTAAAATCTCAAAGGGGAGATGAGGTGCAAGGAATCCACAGATCCAAAACTTCATTAAGTGTTGATAAACCTTAGGAGAGAAGTGAAAAGTGTGTGATAGAGTTCAAGTAATTCAAGAGTCCAATCTCTGGAGGGATAATATTAGATTATAAGGTTCCACAAAGGAACTCAAGAAGAGGAGAAATCATTTTTTTTTAGGGCCAAGTGGATGAGATCTATTCAATAGGAGTTAGAATCCCTCACAGTCGTTCAATCAAGGATATGGAGCACATTTGTTGATACCCGAGTCCTTTGGATTTCGTTTCTCCAACACTTTTAAGTTTTTTTTTGCAAGTGAGGCATAGAGCCCCGAAGCTACGAAGTCATAGAGTGAATTTTCACTATAGATCAATGGGTGAGTGGGATCCGTTGGATCCCTGAGTGGTTCAACGATTCGAAACTTTGGGAAAATTAGGTTGTTGTCACACGGGGTGGAGAATCTTCTGAAGCCATGAAGCCGAGAGTTAATCCTGACCATCAATTTGCGGGTAAACATGAACCATAGATCTCAAGTTATTCGAGATTCATCTATTCAGGTGGTTTTGGTTGATAGTTGTGTGTTGTTCAAAATTTATGAAGCCCGGAGGCCCAGAGTCTTTCTTAGCCATATATCGTGCAAAGGAGATAGATTTATTTTCTCCATCCAATCAAACCTTGACTTGATATTAGAGAGCAGTGGAAGGATAGGGTAACACCTATGCCTGTCGGTCAACGTCACTTTGTGACTAAATTCATTTGGTAACCACTCTGGGATATTGGAGTGTTCTATTTAGTGAATATTTTGGAGCGTCGAAGTACCAGAGATCCAAATAGAGCCTTTCATTTAAGCATTCATTCCTATCCCAAGGTCATGTGAGATTTTGTAAAGGAAAGGGGGCTAGTGCATGTGGCTTGATTCTAAGAAGGAAAGGGTTAATAGTATAAGTGTCTGTGGGTTTTGTGTGGATTTGCATAAGGTAATTAAAGGGGCCCATGTACATAAAAGAGGATCCGGCTATGATCTGAGAGCTAATTCAGCTCCAAAAGAAGATCCTATATGGGGAGGTCATGCGATCCCATAGGGGTTTTTCATCAAGTCGTATCAAAGTAGAAAAAATCTCTTTCTGTGTAAAGAGATATATTGAAAGCCATGCCACCGAAGAGACACAGGGAGAGACCTATAGTAAATGCATCTATGGAGGAGTAAATGAGACAACTTTGTGCAAGTTTGGATGCCATGGAAACAACACAAAGGAGAGAACCATAATTTGGTGATGTTGAAAGTGAAAATCTAGAAGAAGAAGAAGTGGTAGGAGAAGAAGTAGCAAAGGAGCGATTGTTGAGAGTTGTTGTCAATATGGGAACTAGAGGAAATATGGAATTTATGATGTATGAAGCTAATTTTAATGTAGAATAATTGCTTGAATGGATAAGTGCTTCAGACAAGTACTTTGATTATAAGAAGATTAATTATGAGAATAAAGTAAAGCATGCGATGACCAGGTTGAAGGGACATGCAGCTTTCTGGTGTGATGAGTTGCAAGTTGATAGAAGGAGAAAAGGTAAGACCAAGATTAGGACTTGGGATAGAATGGTAGCTAAGATTAAGTCTAAATTCATACCCAAGGATTATCAGTTGAATTTGTTCATAATATTGTAGAATCTAAGACAAAAAGGTTTGTCAGTGAAATAATTTACTAAAGAGTTTTATAAGTTTAATATAAGTGCAAGACATAGGGAAAATTATGAAGAGAAAGTTGCTAGGTATATTAATGGATTGAGGTATTAAATAAAGGATGAAATTAGTCTAGTAACAATGAGGACTATAGAATATTTTTATCACATATCCCTGAAATTGGAAGAAAAATTGGTAAGGAAGCAGAATCAAAGGAATAGGGGGAAGAGTCCTAACAAAGCAAAAGGAACCACCATGGAAAAGCTACAGAAATCAAGGGGAGAAGCTTGAGGATTTAACATTCAAAAAAATAGAGGATGAATTTCTAGAGGAGGATACTCTAGAGGAAGGAACCCTTTTCCATGTGGTAGAGGAAGAGGCAGAGGAGGATAATTCAAGTGTTATGCTTGCGGTAAAACAGGGCACATGTCTTAGGAATGTCCTGAAAATAAGAATGTGGGAGTTAGAGAAGCTCACATTTCTGGGCGCATAAGAGGAATGTGGAGACAGATATGAAAGTAGAAGAAACTAAAGAGGGAAGATCTCTCATGATGAGGAAAGATCTTGTGAAGCCAAAAAAAGAGGTACGAGAACCAGCCCAAAGAAAAAGTTTATTCATAATTGCTTGCAAGACAAAAGACAAAGTATGCAAGGCAATCATAGACAGTGGAAGCGCTAACAATATAGTATCCATAGATATGGTGGAAAAGCTAAAGTTGGAGATGACAACACATCCGATTTTGTACAGGGTGTCATGGTTACAAAAAGGACATCAAGTTATGGAGTGTAGACAATGTAGAGTTGAGTTTAAAATTGATAGTTATAAAGATTAAGTTGTATGTGATGTCATTCCTATGGACATTTGTCATGTTCTGTTGGGGAGGCCTTGGAAATATGACAAGAATTTCATACATTATGGGAGGAAGAATACTTATACCCTTGATAAAAATGGGTGTAAACATATGTTGTTACCATTAGAAGATAAGGGAGTCAAAGAGGCGGCTAGTCTAAGTATCCTTCTCATGAGTGGGAAGGATCTCTTGAAAGAAGTTAAGAAAGATAAGGAAATGTAGTTTGTTGTTATAGGTAAGCCAAGAGGCATCCTTACAAATACTTCTATGAATGATTTTCCTGTGGAAGCTCAAGAGTTATTAGATGAGTTCGTTGACATTGTGGTAGATGAGTTGCCTCATACTTTACCGCCCATCAGGAGTATTAGTGACCATATTGACCTTATTCCAGTAGAAACTTTTATGAACAAAGAAGCATATAGATTAACCCCTCAAGAGAATGAAGAGGTCAAGGAAAAGGTCCAAGAGTTGTTGGACAAAGGACTGATCAAATAAAGTTTGAGCCTGTGTGTAGTACCAATTGTTTTGAGTCCAAAGAAAGATGGAGGTTGGAGAATGTGCACATATTCTAGAGACATCAACAAGATAACCATCAGGTATAGATTTACTTTACCCAGAATGGATGATTTAATGGATTGTTTGAGTGGAGCTAGTTAGTTTTGCAAAATATATTTGAAAAGAGGTTATCATCAGATAAGAATGAGAGAAGGAGATGAATGGAAAACAACATTCAAAACAAATGAAGGACTGTATGAGTGGCATGGTATGCCATTTGGATTAACAAACGCTCCAATTACATTCATGAGGTTAATGAATGAAGTGCTCAAAGATTTTATTGGGATGTTTTTTATTGTTTACTTAGATGATATTCTAGTTTCCAGCAAGACTGAGGATGAGAATTTAAGACACTTGAAGATGGTGTTGAGTAGGTTGCAGCATGAAAAGTTGTTGGTGAATTTGAAGAAGTGTTCTTTCATGAAGACAAAACTTGTATATCTGGGGTTTGTAATCTCTTCAAATGAATGGAATATGGATCCAGAGAAGGTGAGGGATATAAGAGAGTGGCCTAATCCAAGAAGTGTGTTTGAAGTAAGAATTTTTCATGGGTTAGAAAGCATTTAAAGAAGGAACATGGATCTTTTGACTGGACAAAAGAAGTCGAGAAAGAATTAAGAGTGTTAAAAGAAAAGATAACAAAACAACCTATATTAATTCTACCATACTTTAGGAAGACTTTCCAAGTCAAATGTGATGCAATTGGAGTGTCCATTGGTGTAGTTTTAAGTCATGATGATAAGTTTGTAGCTTATTTTAGTGAGAAGTTGAATGATGCTAAGAAGAAATATTCAACATGTGACAAGGAATTTTATGTTGTAATTCAAGCTTTGAAAAAGTGGAGACATTACCTTATACCAAAGGAGTTTATTTTGTATACTAACAATCATGCTTTGTAGTTCATAACCAACCAAGAGAAATTGAAATAGAGACATGCCAAATGGGTAGAATTCATGTAGAATTTTACATTTGTCATTAAAAATATTAGTGGAAGTGCTAAAAAAGTTACAGATTCTTTGAGCAGGAGCAAGGATGATTTTAAGGATGGAAATTTATTTTAAAATGTAGAAACCTTGGCGAATCTTACAAATCCTTCATATGCCAACTATAAATGATTGGCGATATTTTTGTAAAAATATTCAAATTTCTAAGGATTTTATATACTTTTTATAAAATTTTGGCGATTTTTAAGGAAAAATAATTTTATCCTATAGAATTTGGGTGAAACATTTTTAAAATAACGAATCTCTTTTTTGTAAAAACCATGGAAAATTAGCCCATGAGCGAAATTTAGCCCCTAAAATCATCCCTGAGCAGGAGATGTTTAATCTTGCAGGAATTCCAAGTGGAGACTTTGGGATTTGAACACCTCAAGGAGATGTACAAGGAAGACCCAGATTTCAAGGAATCTTATGAAGATTGTGAAAACCATTTATTAAGGTATATGAAACAATGGATGGAGTATATAATCCAAGAAGGACTATTATTCAAAGGAATTTGATTGTGTATCCCAAAATGCTCAATGACGGACAATTTGCTGAAGGAAAAACATAGTGGATGATTGGTTGGACATTTTGGCCATGATAAAACATATGTGCAGTTAATTTATTCATACTATTGGACATGCGTGAGGTCTAATGTGAGGAAGTTTGTGGTCAAATGAATAATTTTCCAATGTGATAAAGGAAGGAATCATAACACAAGATTGTATCAGTCATTTCCTATTCCAAATAGACCATGGGATATTCTAAGTATGGATTTTATTCTCGGATTTCCAAGAACCCAGAGGGGAAATGATTCAATCTTTGTGGTAGTTGACATATTTTCAAATATGGCACATTTTATACCATATCAAAAAACAAGTGATGCTACTCACATAGAAAATGTGTTTTTCAAGGAGATTGTGAGATTACATGGGTTACTAGGAGTATAATCTCAGACAGAGACACAAAATTTGTGGGACACTTTTGGAGGACTTTGTGAAAAAATATGGGGAACAATTTGTCATTTAGTTCAGTGTATCACCCTCAGATAGATGAATAGACTAAGGTAGTGAATAGAATATTAGGGAATCTACTAAGAAGTTTGGTAACGAAACATAATAGTTAGTGGGATCTAATTCTACCTCAAGTGGAGTTTACATATAATGACTCACCAAATAGGAGTACTGGTAAGAGTCCATTCCAAATAGTATATGGAATGCATCCAAGAGGAATTTCAGAATTGAGATATTTCGGGCAAGTTGAATTTCAAAGTGTAGGAGTAGAGTATTTCACTACAGAAATACAAAAATTGCATGATCAAATCAAAGGACAGCTATAGGATAGCATCCAGAGATACAAGAACAAAATAGATCAAAGAAGAAAAGAGGTGAATTTTTAGGTTCGACACCAATTCTTGGCACATCTGAAGAAGGAAAGATTTCCAAGAGGGAAATACAATAAATTGAAGATGAAGAAGATAGGTCATTGTAAAATCCTTAGAAAGTTTGTTGCAAATACTTATGATATTGAACTGCCAGAAGACATTGGAATATCACCATTATTTAATGTAGCAGACTTTTATCCTTACAAGATGGATGAAACATGAGAAACAAATGGTCAAGAGGAGATTCAATGGATGCGACAGATGACCTGTTGGAAAATATTGAACAGACAACGAATCAACGTATACTTGTCATTGATGGAAAGTAAAGTTGTGGTTACAGTGATGGATTGAAGTACAACAACAATGAGTAGTAGCACAGCAATAATCGGGAGGAGAAGAATCAGTGACCGTTGGATCCCATTCAAATTTCCCGAAAGAACGAGGGTCGTCAGATCTGAATGAAGACAATAAAGAGGACAGAGCTCAGTTGTTAGATCCAAGTGCAAGACCCGACCATCGTCGGATCAAGAATAACTTGCACGCTCTTTAAAGTACAAGGAGAAGTGGCAGTCACTACGATGTACAAAATCGCGATCTAATTTTAGTCGTCAAGATCTAGGTTGATCTGGACCGTTAATTTTCCTCATGGAGAATCGGGGATCGGGACTTTGAAATGACAAAGTCACATGACATCAAAAACCCTGATTTCACGATATGAGATATCGCGATTCAATCACAGCCATTGAATCAAGAATGAGATCTAGACCGTTGATTTAATTTCTCTCGGAGTTTCACGAATCGGGAATTTGAAAGGCATAGAACATAAAGCTGATTTCGTGACATGCGAAATAGCGACTGAATTTGGACCGTCAGATCCAGAAATGATCGGGACTGTTGATCACAGCTCGTATCGGAGTTTCGGGGATCGCAAATTCAAAAGGGAAAGAACACAATCCAGCAAGAATCCCGATTTCGCGATATGCGAAATCGCAAGTAAATCTGAACCGTCAGATTTAGATATAATCTGGATCGTTGATCTGATTTCATTATGGAATTTCGTCGATCGGAATTTGAAGCTGACAGGAACATTGAACATAAGGAATTACTATTTCGCGATATGCGAAATCGCGAAAGCGCCTTTCACATAAAATCTTGGTCACAGCTCTTGGTCACGGGAAGAGAAGGACTAAAGAATAAACTCCACATCAGAGTTTCGTGAATCGCGATATCAAGGAGACAAGATCACAATGCAACAGAAATGTCGAAATCGCGATATGCGATATCGCAACTCAATCGTAGCCATTGAGTCAAGATCGCATATGGATCGTTGATTTGACTGATTTATGGAATTTTGTGTATCGGGATTTATAAGTGAAAAGAACATTGAACATGAGTAATGTTGAAACCCGATTTAAAGGCAAGATTTATAAAAGTCATCCTACGGTGCGGATAAGACTTGAATGAGATCTAAGGGTTACTGTTTCTTCACACACATGTAACTCATCAGTTACGATTTAGCTAAACAAAACGGATTCTTGATTACGAATTAGTTGTCATTTCAGTTGCAAAGACATGTGTCCTTGGTTTGTTGAATGGAAGGTGAAGTGGAATCGTCGGAAAAGTATGCATAAAAGAAGAAGAGACAGATCTTGTGAGGTTGGTTGTTCTGAAGTGAATATGAGATGAAATGCAGAGTAAAAAGAAACAGAGCAGAAGCATAGCACGAAATTGAGAAAATGTGTAGAGCGAGATGAACCGCAGAGCAGTTTCAAAGCAGAATGACAGACATAGAAGAAGCAGAACTGAATGACAGAAAAGGATTGATGCATAGCAGACCTGCTAAACAAACAGAAGAAGATAAGAATTGCAGAACAGTTTGTTGAAGATCAGATACAAAGAGAGATTGGTAAGAATTGATTTACCTGAGTAGTTGTCTGTGTATTCATTATTTGATATTTTAGGGAGGTTGGGAGGTGCTCGGGAGGACTGTTGTCCTCAGAAGTTCAAGTGGGAGCTTGAACACAGGAAGTTGTAGTTTCCATCTGGTTGTAGCCAGAGAAACTAAGGTAGCAGGGTGCTGCTAGGGAGAACAAGTGTTCTCTGTTATACAGGTTGGAGCCTGTGTAACTGGAAGTTGGTGCTTCCATCCAGTTGGTGCTGGAACATTCAGGAAGTTGGTGCTTCCATCCAGTTGGTGCTAGAATATTCAGGGAGTTGGTGCT
>SNQJ01S0056897.1:35045-76108 GCA_010110895.2 Picea sitchensis
AGGAAGTTGGTGCTTCCATCGAGTTGGTGCTGGAATATTCAGGGAGTTGGTGCTTCCTTCTAGTGGGTGCTAGAGAAATCAAAGAGTTGTAGCTCTCAAACAAGTTGCAGATTGTAAAACAGAGGTAGCAGCCTCACATTGAGTTGATGCTCAATTGTAAATGATGTACAAAACTGCAAAAGACTGCCTATCATTTCAAAGAAGAAGAGGTTTTCTCCCTTTATGGGTTTCCTCATGAAAATCTGTCTCTGTGTGTATTTTATGTGTGACAGATGGTCTTTAATTTTACTGTCCATACGCTGTATATTGTTGATGACCACATGAAGAAAGATTAATAATGTTTTAACAGACTTAAAATTGTTTAAGCTCACAAACAACTGATTCATCCCCCCCTCTCAGTTGTTTAGTACTTCCAACATGACCGTACCACATAAGCCTCCGATAGAAAATATTTTAGATCAAAGAATTGCTAAGAGAACTAGGAGAAATATTTTTTATGAATATTTGGTTAAATGGAAGAGTCATCCAGTAGGAGATGCCAGTTGGATAATTGAAGTAGACATCCAGAAGAAAGGAAAAGAAGTGGAGGAGCTCATGGATAGGAGTCCATGAATATTTTTCCAGAGGAGTACTATGCATGAGAATCACTGTCATGATATAATGAAGCACGGTGGAATATGACTAAGTATCCAACACACTGCATTGTAACTAGTTTGGATCCCAAGGAGGGCATGCCATTTTAATTTTGAGACCTTTGTAATTAAATATCCCATGAGATATTCAGGCTAGAGTCATTGTATATGCTCGTAGATGGTGTAATTATCTTTAATTTTTGTAGGATTGTACATATTTTGAGTATTGACTCATATCAGAAGTTGTAATTTTCCATTTATTGTAATCAGCTTAGTGGTAGGAGGCTTTTAATTGTGATATGAAAAAAATAGAATAGCTTGGAGGGAAGGCTCGAGAATCCCCTTAATGTAAAAATAAATGTAATATATGCCAAGAAAAGGTTGTTTCCGAAGGCTGTTGAAGCTTTTGTAAACTATAGTTGAAGAAATATAGAAGGAAAGAATTGCTTTCAATTTGATGAGACTATGAACTTGTTCATTCTTCTAAAACTAAATATATGTTGTGTGGTTATCTCTGTGTATGAATGTGTATCTCAATGTTTTAGTGAACGAGTTATTGATTTAGTTATAAGTTTCAATTGTTTCTCTTCTGAGAATCTTAGTGCAAAGGAGTGCATATTTCCAACGCAAGGTGTGCGAAGGCCGAACCATTCACAGGTTTAAAAGTTCAGGAGAGATAGTGTGATTTCACACAGAGCGAGCACATAGAGTGCACTGGTGACTTTCAAAAGTCCTAATATCAGGAGAGATAACGTGATTCCGCACAGAGTGAGCACAAGGAGTGTACTTAAACTCATATTAGTGTAAAATATTAGAGGGGAGACGAGGTGCAAGGTGTGCATAGAGCCAACACTTCATTAAGTGTTTATAAATATCAGGAGATAAGTGGAAATTTTGTGCCAGAGTTGAGGTCATTCAAGGGTCCAATATCAGGAGGGATAGTGAGTATAATGTTCCAGGGAGGAACTCAAGAACAGGATAAATTCCTTTGTTTTAGGGCCAAGTGGATGAGATCTCTTTGGGAGGAATCAAAATTCCTCACAGTCGTTTGATCAAGGAAAATGAGTATGGCTGTTAATACCCAAGTGCTTCAGACTTCACTACTCCAACAACTTTAATTTGTTTGTTGCAAGTGATACATGGAGCCTTGAAGCTCCAAAGTCACAAAATGAATTTCCATTGTAGATCAGTGGGTGAGTGCGAGTCATTGGATCCTCGAGTGGCTCGATGATTCGACACTCCAGGAAAATTAGGTCATTGTCATGCAGGGTAGAGAATATTCTGAAGTCTCTAATACCGGATTTAATCTTGACTGTCAATTGGTGGGTAAATGTGAACCATAAATCTCGATTTATTTAGGATTTGTCTATTCAAGTGGTTTTGGGTGATAGTTGTGTGGCATACAAAAGTCCTGAAGCCAAGAGGCCCAAGGTCTTTATTAGCCATACATCATGCAAAGGAGATAGGTTTATGTCTTTCATTCGATCAAACCTTCACTTGACATTAGAGAACAATGGAAGGATAGGGTAAGACCTATGCTTGTCGGTCAATGTCATTTTGTGAACGAATTTGGTTGGTAACTACTGTGGGAGGTTGGAGTGTTGTATTATTTAGTGAATCCTCTAGAGTTTTGAAGTCCCAGAGCTCCAAATAGATCCTTTTAGTTAAGTGATCGGTTCTATCCTGAGGACATGTGACATTCCGTAAAGGAAAGGGGGCTAGTGCATGTGGATCGATGCTGAGAAGGAAAGGGGGTTTAGTATAAGCGCCCACAGGTTTTGTGTGGACCCGTATAAGGTAAGTAAAGGGTCTTGTGTACATAGGAGAGCATTCAACGGGGATCTAAGAACTAATTTATCTTGAAAAGAAGATCCTAGAATGGGAGGTCGTGTGAGCCCATACAGGGTTTGCATCATCTGGTCTATTGTTGAAGCCCTAGAAAGGATGTGGGGCAAATGAGGGACTATTGAATAGAGAAGGGGAACCCTTCCTGGGGTGGGACATGCATGTGGGGAATGAGGGACTGTAGGTTGTTAGTTTGAGTTGGCACCTGTGACTAAGTTTTCCTATTGTACGAGATAACTTAGTCGGGTTAGGAATCCTTTACCCAGGTGAAGTTTAGTCCCATCTCAGGGGTGACCCACTACTAAGAGTTATGAGAAGTGCAGTATAAGGTTGGGAGGAACATGGAAGTTATACATGTTGTTGGAGTTATTTTAAATCAAAGATAAGTGTCAATTGTGTGTTAATTCATATGATGCATTAATATTTATGCATTTGTTTTTATGGTTTTTTCCTGTGTATGTTGCATGCATATTTTTGTTATCATTTTGTATGAATTTGTGAAGTTGTATACTATTTTTATGATTTAAATTAGTAACAGAGTTTGAAATTTTAAGTGGCATATCCCAATAGGTGGTTGGGTATGTTATAATGTGCTATCAGTGCATAATTTTGAACATTGAGCCTAGATGGGCCGAGTTAACAGAATGTTGTAGCGAAAATATGTAGAAAATTAATTTTTGGAGCAAGTCTGCAACTTGTTGATTAAATTATTATAGTAAAATTGAGAGAAATCTCATTGGTAATGTGAAGAATCGAGTCATAAATTAAATTTAAGCAATGTGAATTTCTAAGGGGGAAAATTCGGGCCCATAGATGGCCAAAGTTTTTAGTTTACAGAGTAGTCATGGTGCCTAAGACACAATTGGGAAAATTTGGACAAAATACCCAATTTCTACAACAAAACTTATGGAAAAACCAGCTAAGCGTGGAAAAATAATCGTGCACGTATGTGGGCACTAAAATTTGATGTTGCATAGTGAAAAGTTGGTGATGCGCAAATGTGCACACTAAAATTTTATGTTGCATGGTGAAAAGTTTGTGATGTGTGGAAAAATAATGATGTGTGGGTGTACACACTAAAATTTTGGCACTGTGTGGTGCAGAATTGGTGGTGGACACATAATAGTGGTGTGTAGATGAGCACACTAAAATTTTGCATTCCACGGTGGAGAGCTTGTGGCACATGCATACTTTTGGTGCCCAAGGAATGCTCATTGAGTATTGGCAGAGCACAGAGTATAATATTGGTGCACGGGCAATCTTGGTATGCAATGCGTGTGCGTTAAATATTCAGGATGCACAAAAGTAGAATTGGTGGAGCATAGGGAGTATTGGTGTGCGGTGTGAGTGCAATGAACCTTGGAGTTTTGTGGTGCAGAGCTTGCAATGCACACAAAATATGGGTTTGTGACAAAAAAGTTGTGTGCACCATATATTGGCGTGTGACACAAAAGTTGTGTACAATAGAAATTGGTGAGCAAAGCAAAAGTTATGTACACTAGATATTGGCATAAGAGAAAAGTGGTGCACACTCGATATAGGTGTGCAGTGCATGCACCACATTTTGTTGTTGCGCGTATATAAATTGTGCATGTTAAATATGGGAGTATATTTTCAAACTGGTGCACGTGAATTCGATTTAATGGTGTATAATAGCTGAAAATCAATGACTTTCTCTGACTTTTGGTATTTTTGGAAGGTTATGTTTTTGCAAGGCATTTTTGAGGCCCTAAACACTGTTTTTAGCTATTAAAAAATAGTCCAACCAAGATGTAGTTTTGGTAGATCAAATGAAAAAGCTCAGTGATGTAGGACCCCAACCCTCGAGCCGAGATCTGTTCACAGGATCGCTTCAAATATTCCCTGAGCCTAAGAGGCTCCTTTCGGATCCCTATCGGAATGTAACATTCAATCCACAGGTCCTTTTGAAACCCCCTTATGAAAACATGCACAAGATGTGAGCTTCACCTCCTCAACAACCACAACGCTATGACCAAGGCCTTACACACAAGCGCCTTTCACAACTCATGATCTCGTGAGTTCATGAGTCGAAGCTCTCGACTCCTCTTCCTACAAAACCCTGATACCTGAGATACCAATACGGGTATCATTCCTTCTTGTCAGTGCCCTCCATGTGTAACCATTGTCTAGGGCTAAGTGTTAGCACCTCTCTCTACTCATGACCTCTCAAGTTGAGTTGTTGAGCCTTGGCTCTCTACCTTTGCGAAACCCCGAGAGGCAATATCTGACTTCCCTTTTGCACTTCTCGCAACTCGCAATTTCACGAGTTGAGTTATTGAGCTCTCCTACTCCTTCTTTGTGAATCCATGAGACACGATAAGTCAATAGAAGGTTGACTCCTTCCTAGGTGAAAAGTGTCCACCTGTTAACCACGCGGTCCCCACCTGATGGATATGCCACATGTTCACACAAGCCTCGACTCTTGACACTTCGCGACTTCTATAGTCGAAAGGGACTCCTCTCAACCTCTGAACCTTCGGTATACGAAGTATCAAGATGCCAGATCCTGCAGCTCTCCTTCTTCCCTAATCAACAGTTCAGATCTCATCTCAATCTCGCGACTTGAGTCTTTGTAGAGAAAAGGCCTCCTCCTTCCATCTCACGATACCCAAATCCATGAGATGTATCTGATCCCTGGTCCTCTAAGTTCTCCTGATCATGCCACGTATCCTCCAAAGATGGAAAACCCTAATCCCTTCAGGACTTCGCAACTCGCGAAGTCAAAAGACTCCTCTGCTCTGCTCCTAATTCCCAAGTCCCTGAGATATGAGGATCTCGTGATACACATCCTCATAAGTGATGGTTTTGATCTCTTCGGAGTCTCGTGAGTCAAGAGCTCCAATTCTTGCCTCTGTGTCTCTAGAACTCTGAGATGCTGAAATAATCCTTTCAGGACTTTCGTCAAGTCCTCTTCTTTGCATACGAGGGTTTAAACCTCATGCAACTTCCCTGAATCCAATGGATATCGGTTATACATGCCCAGATCTGATGGCCTAAATCTGTTCCTTCTGTGTGCACTTCTCTGTTGCTCCCTGAACATGAAATTCCAATGGTCTAGATCTTCTCCTGTACCTGAATCAATGACAACTGTGCTCCTTCCAGAGCTTGCATTTTTTTCTTCATTCTCCTTGGAAGATTCCAAGTTATCAAAAGCCTCAGATTTTGTCCCTGCTCCGAATCCTCTACTATCAACCTCTATCTACGTTCTCGAAAATGCTTTCCCTCCTAATTTTTCTCGAACTCAAACCCTCCAAAGGGTTATCTCACTCTCTACGATTCCTTGCAGCTATGGCTCTGTGCATAAAAGAACTCTCCCTCTTGAGCTTTATTCTCCTCGAATCCTCGAAGGATTATTCAAGATTTGTGCTCCTTGCAGGTCTCTGTCCCTCCTAGACTTTGCTTTCTCTGAATCGGTGAAAGGATTCTCGACTCCTACACTCCTTATAGAGTCTCTGCACACATGAAGTTGCTATCTGTCTTGATCTTATATGTTGCTCATACCTCTAAAGTCTCTGTCCCTTTCTCTCCTTAAAAGGATGGAAATGCCCTATGGAAAACTCCTACTCAAGCACTTCTGGATGAGCCTGCAGGGTGTTCAGCAACCCTTTGAAGGTCTGATTTGACACTTCCTTCTCCTTCAGAACTCTAAGAGTCCTCCCTGTGAAAACTGGCACTTACTCAACGCCCTCCTGGTAGAGCTCCTGTAGAATCCCTTAGTGATTTTGATTTCTCCTTGAACCCACAATGGAGTTCTCCTCTGCACTATGTTCCTATGCTCAATGCCCTTCTGGTAGAGCTCTATAGAATCCTTATTGATTCTATCTCCTCTTGAACTCGAACTAGATTTATTCTCCTCAATGCAACCCGTGCATCTGCTCAATGCCCGCCTGGAAAAGCTCTTCCAAAATTCTGAAGTGATTATGTCTTCTGTTGTGTTCTCCTCTACACAGTCTTACCTCCAAGGTACTTAGCAACCTTGAGGTTTCTCCCTGATTTTAATACTTTGGATGGTGCACCCTCCTGGCACGTCTTTGTCCAAATTCCAAAGAATTGGAAGTGCATTATATGCACTAGCTTTCAGAATCTGTAGTGTTCTTTCACACCCTCTTGGCATGAAGCCTCAAAGGTCCCCAAAACCTAAAACCAAAGAACTCACAGATAGCAGAATCTATCTGTCCCTGCAAATGCACATCTACATCATTCATCTACAGCATATAAAGAACACACATAGACATTCATAAACACATAAAGACACACATAAATTCATGCAGGAAATCTGCTCTTTGTATTAATATGAAAATGTTTGTACAAAGGTGTTTGATCTTAGACTTTGACAGAGTCTCGACTCCTTCTCTATCTACTCTTTTTACACAGAGATCCCTATCTCTCTCTCTCTATGCTACTTAAATTAACTCAAAACAAGATCCGAAGATATTTTACATGAGGGGGATCTTCGATCTCTTCCCTCCATCTCACCTACCCTATTCAATTACATTAAACTTACATTGAATGGGTTGTCTAGTCCAGATTGGATCTAGATTCAGCCTTACAACCATTAAAGGCTATCTACATCTAAATCTTGCATATAGGCATGACCTTTTAGCTCTAACAGCCTTACAAATATTAAATACGCTTGATTCAAATTCAAAATATGAGAGGGCTAGCGCCTCTCTTCCTTGAATGTGCCGAATGGGCTAGTTGGCTAGTGTATGGATAGCTTGGGAGTGATGCTCCTGCATCACTCAGTGATAGATTTCTAACAATATCTTTCATCAAATAGAGTTAGGATGAGTGATTTACATCCCAGGCAATGGAGAGTAAATTTTAAGCCTCGATTAACTTCTGAAGGCCATAGCTTCCCATTCTGGAATCAGATTGAGGCACATGAGTAGTTTATGGAAACATATTTAACCATAGAACATATTCATGGAGCTAAATTCAAATTTTGGGCATATTAAAAATGTTTAAGAGGGCATATAAGGTACATGTAACATTCATGACCAAAAATATTAATTGAACTGAAACTTTAGTGGGTTGTATCTAACAACTTGAATCTCAGATGGGGGTAAGACAAATAATTGGCCAGCATGCTCAAAATTTGTTTATGAAGGATCCAAATTGGGCTCCTACCAAAAATCCAATGGAGCAGCTCCAAAAATGCATAATTGCAGTTGAGATTTGTACCTAGTTGAAGTGTGAATAGAATGAATTAATGGGAAATTTGCAAAGGACCATAACTTTCTACTCAAGACCAAGAATTGAGCAAGGGAGTAGTCATTGGAAATATAGTTGAAAGAAGAGTATAAATATACACCAATAAAATTGATCTGGGAAGTTAATTTCATGAGAAATCAGAAGAAAGAGTTATGATTCATTATTGTAACAAAATTGTACATAATTTCATGAATTTGTTAAATTATTTAGCCTAACAAATTTTGTTGGCTGCACATTTTGTAGAGGTCAAAACATTTAAATCATAACATGATCAACATAGAGTTCAAAATCATGGAATATGCACAGGGGACTTACATCCATGAAGATGAGATCATAGGGATGTATGATAATATCGGTAATGAATGTACAAATTCAAATGGACATGGAGAAGGTAAGGAAGAAAGCATTAACTTGGTAGAGACCATAAAAATTTTGTAAAATTATGTCCATAGTTATAAAGCTTATAATGAGAGGCTTATGAAAGACAAAGGGAAACAAGAAGGATTCAACATCAAGTTAATGCAAAGTTTGGACAGAATAAAGAAGAAAATGGATAAGGAGACCGAGTCAAGGAGATCAGGGAGTCACAGGTATGATGATGAGAGGAGAATAACAAGAAGTGTTGGCATGCATCACCATCACTCCCCAAGGAATTCAACTAGGAGAGAATAAAGTAGTTCAATTCCATCCCATGTGAGGAAACAAAATAACAGGTATGGGGTGGATGCACTATAGGGAGAAATGAATAAAATCAAGCCTTATACATTTGATGGTGAGCACAAGAAGGATGAGGATGAAGAGACATGGGTTCTAGGCATGAGGAAGTATTTTCAATTTCATAATTAATCTTCACAAGTAGAAGGAACAATTGTCATATATTAGCTCAAGGGAAAAACATCAATGTTGTGGGACCAATTTGTGTAGGTGCAACACATTGATGAGAAGAAGGTTACTTGGAGGGAATTCAAGAGGTACTTTCAAAATAAATTATTGACTAAGCGATACTATGGAAAGAAAATGAAGGATTTCTTTGAACTCAAGCATGGGAATATGACCATAGATGAATATGAAAGAAGTTTTTTAGAATTGTTGAAGTATGTTTCTTTCATCAAGGATGAGCAAGTTAAGATTCAAAGAAATTTGAGTGGGATGACATCATTTATCAGCGACAAGATACAATATAATAATCCCAAAACATTGGATGAAACCATAAGGTGAGATAAATTCCTTTATGGTCAACATAAAGGAAGAACAACTTTCCAAAAATATTTGGAAGACAAGAATAAAAGAAATATGGAACAGAGGAAAAAATGAACTAATCCACTATTCTTCATAAGTAACTCTTAGGCACAACCAACTTCTAAAGAACCCAGAATGACCGAGACATTGGGGAAAATACCAAGGAAACCACCTATTCAATCTCGAGGTTCTAGGGGAGATCATATGTACAAAGATTTCTCTCACAGAGTTGAAAACGTGAGGATTTTTCACAATGTACATCAAGTTGATACATTAGAGGACATGGGAAGAAATGTACCTGGGATCTATGCATCCCTGGATAACAAGCAAGCTGAGTTTCAGTCACATGTGATTGAAGTAGAAGGTAAGATCAATAACCAACCCATTGCTATTTTTAATTGATTCAGGAGCTATTCATAGTTAGCTAGATCCTAATATGTTGGAAAGATTTCAATTTCCAAGAAGAAAGATTGGAAAATCTTGGTTGGTGCCACTAGATATATGAGCTAAAAGGAAAATTAATGAGATGGTTAAGTCATGCCCAATGGACATGAATGGAATGCACACCAGGGAAGATTTGAACATCATACCTTTAGGATCCTATGACTGCCTAATTGGTATGGATTGGTTGGACCAACATCATGCTATCCTATATTGTTATAATAAGGAATTTACTTTCTTGGATGAGGAAGGGAACTTAAGGACAATAGAGGGAATTCCCAAGGAAGTAACCATCAAAGAACTTACAACCTTGTAGAGAAATAAAAGTTATAGGAAAGGATGTAAAATATTTGTAGCACATATTGAAGAGACACTTGAATATAATATGGAAAATACTGAAGGTTATGTCATCCTAAAAGAGTTTGAAGATGTATTTAAAGAAATACGAGGATTTCCACCCAATCAAGATATTTATTTTTCCATCAATTTGATGCTTGGAGAAGCCCTAATATCCAAGACCCCTTACAGGATGAGTACATAAGAACTGAAGGAATTACAAATGAAACTTGAAGAGATTCTGAAGAATAGGTATGTATGCCCAAGTGTGCCAACTTGGGGTGACCCGGTATTATTTGTGAAGAAAAAGGATGAAACATTGAGACTTTGGATTGACTTCAAGAAGTTGAATAAGGTAACTGTGAAGAACAAGTATCATTTTCCAAGGATAGATGACCTCTTTGATAAGATGAAAGATTGAAAAATATTCCCAAAGATCGATCTCAGGTTAGGCTATCATCAAGTAAGAATTAAAGAATAAGACATCAACAAAACTACCTTCAGAACCACGTATGGACATTATGAGTTCACAACAATGCCATTTGGGTTGTCAAATGCATTATTCTCTTCATGTGTCTAATGAATGTTATTTTCATAGAATAGTTAAATACGTTTTTCACTCTCTTCATGGATGACCTTCTTATATATTATAAGTTTGGGAAATATAATGAGAAACACTTGAAAATGGTGTTATAGGGATTGAGGGAGCATCAATTGTATCGCAAATTAGAAAAAATTCTCATTCTATCAGAAGAAAATTAATTATTTGGGCCATATCATTTCAGAGGAAGGAATAACAATGGACCCATAAAAGATAAAGGCCATTGAGGGTTGGCCAAAACCAAGGAATGTCTATGAGGTGAGATCATTCATGGGACTTGCAGGTTACTACAAAAGATTCGTTGAGGGATTATCAAAGATTGCACACCCAATAACTTCCTTGTAGAAGAAGGGTGTGAAGTTTGAGTGGACATTGGATTGTGACAGGACTTTCCAACACTTGAAGAAATTATTAACAAGTGCTCCAATAATAAGGATTTTTTATCCAAATGAAGACTTCATTGTATCCATTGATGCATGTAAAGAAGGGCTTGGTGGAGTCCTTAGTTAGAAAGGGTATGTGGTGTGCTATGAATCAAGGAAATTAAAGGAGCATGAAAGGAAATATGCTACTCATGATTTGGAATTGGAAGACATAGTGCATTCATTGAATATGTGGAGGCACTACCTCATGGGAAAAACATTTGAGTTGAGGACAAACCATAGTGGTCTAAAATATTTATTTTGAAATCCAAATCTAAATGTCAGGCAAAGCAGGTGGTTAGAATTACTTAGTGAATATGATTTTGATATAAATCATATCAAGGGGAAAGAGAATAAGGTGGTTGATGCACTCGACGAAATGGTGCATGAGATGCATGCTACATCCTTTAGCATGTACCAATCATATTTGAAAGAAAGATTCATAGAGCCTGGAAAATCAGATTTACCGTACATGGAAATAAAGAGAAAATTACATCAAGGTATTTTGTAGAAGAAAAGGGAACAATATAAGCTAGAAAGAGATGAAATTCTCATGTACAAGGGAAAAATTTATGTGCCAAATTATCAAGAATTGAAAAATCTGATTTTAAAATAAATGCATGATGTTCCTTATGTTGGGCACCCAAGTTACCAGAAAACAGTTGCAGTTGTCAAGAGCCATTTTTATTGGCCAGGTATGAAGAAAAAGGTTGTTGATTTTATTGTCACGTGATTGGAGTGTCAAAAGGTTAAGGATGAACATAAACACCCAGCTAGGTTGCTACAACCATTGCCCATTCCTAAGTGGAAATGGGAAGTTGTAAAAACGGATTTCATCACCAAACTACCCAGAACAAACAAGCAACATGATTCTATAATGGTAGTGGTAGATAGCTTATTAAAGTAGCCCATTTTATTCCAGTAAAGCTTACACACAAGGAAACCAACATTGTTGATATTTTTATGATACAAATTGCTCGACTATACGGTATACCCAAGAAAACTATATTTGATAGAGATCCAAAATTTACATCAAATTTTTGGAAAGGATTATTCAAGCGATTCAAATCAAATCTAAATTTTAGCACAATTTATCATCCAGAGTAAGATGGGAAGACAAAAAGGGTGAATCAGGTGATAGAATACATGCTAAGGATGTATGTGATCGATAAACCATCCAAATGGGAGGATTATTTTCATTTGGTAGAGTTTTTTTATAAAAATGGTTACCGAGCATTTCTAAAGGTGAGCCCATTTGAGGCACTTTATGGCATAAAGTGCAATAAACCAGTGAGCTAGGAAAACCCAGCAGACAAAGAAGTGGTTGGGCTAGAACTACACATGGAAATGGAAGAGTAGATGGTGTGAATAAAACATAATTTAAAGGATGTCCAGGAAAGGCAGAAAGCTATGATGATAAAGGTAAAACTCACAGATAATTTAAAGTGGGTGACCATGTGTTCTTGAAAGTAAAATCCAAGAGACATACCCTAAAGTTGAGAAATTGTTCAAATCTAGCAACACATTACTATGGGTCATTTGAAATCCTAGAGAGGATTGGTCATGTAACAAATATTCTTTTCTTACCAGCATCAGTGTGTATCCATAATGTATTACATGTGTCATTTCTTAAAAAGTATGTATTGAATGCTAATCATGTCATTGATTGGAATGTGATTCAAGTGGAGCAAGAGGGAGAATTTCAATAGCATCGGGTGTGCATATTGGACCGAAAGATGAAGAAGCTTTGGAATCAAGCCACAGATCTAGTAAAGGTCCAATGGACCTGGTACAGTCATGAAGATGCAACTTGGGAGATCGAGGATGTTATGCAGGAAGAATACCTGCATATTTTTTAATACGTTTGAAATTTTGGTTGTATATATGTATATGTTGCACTGAGGATAGTGCATAAATAATGGGGAGGGGAATGTAATACCCCTAGGCTGAACCCAAATTGTACATATAAACATAAATGAACATATAGGCTAGTGAGACATGGGTACTAATTCTAAATGTAAATGTAATTATACACATAAGTTGGTGAGTTGATGGTACAAGGTTTTTAGCTCGGTCCTGTGCACATTGAGTTAGTGTGCGGGAATCTCATACAAAAGGAGTGCACACATTTTATAATGTATCGTGCACATGTGTAATTGTTTTGGGATTGTGCATTAAAGGAAGGGCATGCACCATCCTTAGTTTGAATACAATGGACTAAGTGCACAGTTTTTGGGCCTAAGTGCCTTTGTGTATATGTATTTTGAGGCCATAATGCCTGTGTTGTTATTAGGATGGGGATCCATATGTTAAATTGCCAGTAACCCATCATTGTAATATGTAATCAGATGCAAATATTAATGAAAACACATCACTTTTTCATACCAACCATGTAAAAGAGTATGGGGGGATAAAATCCACTAGATAGGGAAAGGGGGATAAAATTTAAGGATAAGGGGCTAAGATAGGGGGCCTTAATAATAAAGGAATATTATATTAATATTTCTTAAAGTATAAAGTATGGATAATTATTTAATCCTAAGTTCTGAGATTGGGGACAAGTGGGTCCAAGGTAGTTCTCAACATGACAAGTGTCACGTTAGGAACATGCATACATATAGTTTGAAATTAGTTCATTTTTCTATCATTCTATCATCATTTTGTTTCACTCACTCAATTTGTATCTGCATCATGTTGTTAATATACATTTTATTGTACCTATGCCCTGGTTAGATTTGGAGATGGATTGAAGAAGCTGGTTGTCATGCCTATATGATATTGAAGAGGTAGATTTTAAGGCCCGTGGGAATTCTCTCCAGGCGAGATAATTGTTGGGAATTGATTCCTGAAGGTTCCAAACTACAACTACAGGGCTCTGCTGCTTCGTGTCCAACTTATTGTTGAAGACCCATAAAGGAAGTGGGGTGGTTGAGGAATTGTTGAGAAGAGAAGGGGCACACTTCCTGGGATGGTATAGGCATGTGGGGAATGAGGGACTATACGATGTCAGTTTCAGTTGATACCTATGACTTTTTTTTCTTTTTTCCTGTTGTATGAGATACCTTAGTTGGGTTAGGAATCCTTTAACCATGTGGAGCTTAGTCCCATCTCTGGGGTTACCCACTGCTGAGAATTATGAGCAGTGTGGTCTAAGGCTGAGAGGAACGTGGAAGGTATGCATGCACTTAGTGCTCTTTTAAATCAAAGATAAGTGTTAATTGTGTGTTAATTGATATGTTGCATTAATATTTGTGCATTTGTTTCCATGGGTTTTTCCCTTGTATGTTTCATGCATATTTTTGTTATTATTTTGTATGAATATGCATATTTGCATAGTATTTTTATGATTTAAATTAGTATTAGAGTTCAAAATTTTAAGTGGCATAGACCAGTAGGTGGTTGGGGATGTTATAGTTACATTTGTTGGAAATAATTTGAGCAACAATTTACATCTAAGGATTCATATCTGAGAAAGGAGTTTTGGATTTTTAAGAGGGAGTTTTGACATCCCGCCATCCTAAGGAAGGGTTAGGGATTCAGGTGTGTTACCTGATTTTTTCTTATAAGGTTGTACATGAAGAAACACCCAATTCCCTTTAGAAAAGTAGCATTTTGAATGGCCCTCATCAGCTTCATATTTCATGTGATCCCGATCAATGCCCAAATTCTCTTTGACGGTATGTATAATGTAAGCATGAACTATAAAGCTTATGTAAGCATATTGTACCTTACAAACACTACGCAGGTAGGGTCATACAAAAGATGACTTTTAACCATAGACCACCTGAAAGGGATTCATGTGATTAGAACCATGGTAAGATGTGTTGTACCACCATTTAGTGAGTGATAATCATTGAACGCATCGAGATTGTTAGTGAGACATGAAACAACTCAAATATGTTTCTAGGAACTGCTTGAAAGCTTTAGTTTGACCATCAATCTGGGGATAATGGGCCATGTTAATATGCAATTGGGTTCCCTGGAGCCTGAACAATTCTTGCCAATTATTTTTATGAAATTGGAATCATGATCGAAGACAATAGAGTGGGGCATTCCATGGAATTTTAAGATATTTTCCATGAAAACTTGAGCCCCGTTGGATGTTATGATTAGGTGTCAGGCGACATAGAAATGCGCATATTTTTAAATGTGATCAAATACATCCATGATTATTGATTTATTTCCATATTTGGGTAGTCTAACAATGAATTCCATATAAATATGATTATGTATAGTAGGTAGAATAGGGAGACGTTGGAATGTGCCTAGAGTTTTGACTATTTCTCCCTTATTGCATTAGGAAGTATCAGATTCAACGAAAAAAGTGTGTATGTCTTATTTCATGCCTTCCCAGAAAAAGGAACGTTTGATCCATTCATATGTTTTTTGAAAACCCAAATTCTTGGTTGTTGATGAAGCATGAAGTTCAGAGATACAATGGATTTAAAGTGTCTCTTGAGAAATTTGGCAATGAGTAAAATAATGAATGCTTCCACTATCGACTAGGATAATGACTTTCTCATGCTTGATATAACCAATTAACTGAAGGGTTTGGGTAGCATAGATACTAATGAGAGCATTCTGATGGATAGTTGGTTCAATTTATGGTATATTATACAGTAGTATAGGATCATCGACATAGGGTAGCGCCTCAAATGGAGAAACATCACCATCCTCTTTAAAAATGGCCTTTACAAATTGCCATAAAAACAATTTTGTCCTTACATTTGTGCCCCTGAAATTATTTTTCATAACAGTTATAGCAAGGACCCTCAAATTGGAATTCAATCATTCTTCCAAGGTTAATTTTTGGATATGAAGAGAAGGGGAAGGAGGCATTGGATTGGTCGGCTAGGAATGGGTAGTAAAGGATGTTTGTCTAATTCAGGAATAAACTACTTGTTTTTCTTACTTCACACATAGAGTAGATTCAAGTTAGGTATGGTGGACATCCACTGGGACATGATCTTGGATGTCATACTTAAGGCCACTAATAAAGCATTGATGGAAGAATCTCTTGGACATTCCTTTAGTTTAAAAAACTATTTTCTCAAGCAACAATTTATTCTTCCATTGCACTAGATTGTTTAAGCTTCGTCAAATGACCCAAATGATGTGTGTCCATGTCAAATAATTCATAAAGTTTTGCAAAAAAATTGGTCCAAGAAAGATATCCTATGTGGGAATTATTACGACATTTCCACCATTAACATCATTGGGGATCCAAATAGAGTACACTGATCTGAAATTTGATCAATTCATCAATGATTCCATGCAAGGAGAAATAATGTTCCATTTGAGTGACCCAGCCTTTGGGGTCTAAGCCATCAAATTTATTCACCCCAACTTTGGAAAGACATATTTCATGGTTAAAAAGGTTAGAAACAAATTCAATGGGATGGGAGTCAACTACCTATTGGTGTGAAGGTTGTGTAGAGGAGAGAGGACCTTGGGATTGATTAATCATTGATGTCAATTTGTCCACAACACTAGAGAAGGTGTCGAGTTGGGTGACACAGGAATTTAGGGTGTCCATTTGGGTGAGATGGGAATTTATGGTAGAAATATTTTCATTAATATCAGTGATCTCTTCCATGGTATGTGTAATGCCCCCATTGTTATGAAACATGCAACACAAAATAAGTGCAATTTTTTTTTTTTATTTTAGCAGGAAGGTAACAATGACCACAATCAAGAAACACAACTCAATGACTAACACAACACATGCAATCTAGAAAGAAAATATCACAAGGACCAGACAAAATAGTGATAATAGCGCACACACTGCGGGATGTAATATACGAAAATCAAGTAGACCATCAAAACAACTACCCACTCGTCCTACCTTGCAGGGTTAAGACCTTCAGGACACATAAGCAACATCAATCAGTCCAACACAAAAAAATTCACTGTAAATAGCTAGAACCGTCTCGGTGAACGAGAGATTGCTTTTAAATGTTACAACTTCAGATACATCAAAGAAATCAAGGAATTTTTATTTCTCAAACCAAGTATATCAGAGAAATGTTGAAGAGGTTTAGAATGGAAGATTGCAAACCAGTTATCACTCCCATGAAAACCAGTTTAATGTTGAGCAAAGATGATGATTCGAAGTCTACATATAAGAGGAAATACAAGTCAATAAATGACATCCTACTATATGTGACAACATCTAGACCAAATGTAATGCACAAAGATGGACAAGTGGCACGATTTCAAGCAGCACCAAAGGAATCACATGTATTAGTAGTGAAGAGGATTTTCAGATATCTCAAAGGAACATAAGAGTTTGGATTATGGTATCCAAAAGGAAAGGATCTATCACTAATTTCCTACACATATGCAGATTGGGCAGGTTGTATTGATGACCGACAAAGCACTAGTGGAGCAATGTTCTACCTAGGTGAGTGTTTAGTATCATGGCTAAGAAAGAAACAATCATCAATATCTTTATCTACAGCCGAGGCAGAGTATATTGCAGCAACATCATGTTGTACACAGGTACTTTGGATGAAACAAACTCTGACAGATATATAGGTTGAGTATGATGAGCCCATTTCAATCTATTCTGATAATACAAGCGCCATCAGTATCTCGAAGAACCTGATGATGCAGTCCAAGAAGAAGCACATTCCAATCAAGTATCACTTTCTGCGGGAGAAGGTTACAGAAAAGAACATCAGATTTGAGTATGTGGGCACAAAAGAACAAGTGGCAGACATCTTTACAAAACCACTTCCGCGGGAAGCCTTTGAATATCTTTGAGAAAGACTTGGAGTTATTTCCATTCCAAAATGAATTCTTTTTGAATTCTTTTTGTATGATTATCTTATATGTATTATATGTACATGAGGAAGCACCAGAAGAGGACAATTCAGTCAGGGGGAGCAACCCCGGATGGAAAGATACCTTTGCCATTGATGACAAAGGGGGAGATATTTATTAGATGTAGAGGACAGAGGCATGGTTCCAGGGGGAGTAGATTTATTATATGCAGAGGACAGAGGCATGGTTCTAGGGGGATCATGAGTAATATGATTTGAGTATTGCATCAAAGTGTTTCCATCACTACCAAAGGGGGATATTGTTGATTAAGGTTGGTTTTCATTGATGTCAACCCTTGAAGAAAGCCCCACAATAGAAAGGTTTGGGTAATGGAACCAATATTTTTTGATGTAAAGATTACTCATTATTGTCTTGTCATGGTTGATAAGAAGTAAATATGGATGAACTCCAAAGTGGTCCCCTTATGCTGAAAGACCTCACGCGAAGACGTTTTGCGGAGTAAGAGAACCCATAATTAATTGTGGAATAATGAGATGAAGGACAGTGAATTTGTCATGGAAACTATCCTACATGTATATTTCTTGTCATTCTATTTCCGGTGGTATGTGGAATGTCAGACAACTCCTCACGGTTAGACAGTTATGACCATGTGAAATTGGAGAACCGAACTTTGGGTAATGGACCCAAGTTTGTTTGATGGATAAGGATGTGATTTTTGCTATATTTGAAGTTAATACTATTCTATATCGATATTACATGTCATTCCATTTTTTGTGGTATGTGGAACGTCACATAACTCTTCATGGTTTGAGAGTTATGGCCTTACGAAGTTGGAGGACCCTCATATGTCATTTAACAACCCCAAAAAGTCAAAGTAGTCAAAGTGGTTTAAGATATTTTAGAAGGTAAATAATAAAGTGAAGTGAAGAGTGTACTACAATTCAAAGTGAATACAAAATAAATTATTTAAATAATAAATTCAATGGAGAAATTAGAAGTGGGTTAACCCTAAAATAAGGAAAGTGGGCAAAGTGACCTAGAAGATGCTTTTAAGGAAGCTACTTGGAGAGTATAAATAAGAGGCAAGGCTCTCTCAAATAAGACACACTTGAGAATATTGAATACCTATAGGTGTCGAAGGTAACCAAAGTTTATCTAAGCTAGATTTATGAGCGAAGGTGAAGAAAATAAGGCCAAAATTCAAGGAAGGATAAATTCTTTTGATGGTGCTTTCTAAGGTATGTTATTTACAGGTCATCTCACCATTTTTGCAATAAAACTTTTTCTAGAATGAGTCAGACTGTGAAATTTCTATGCCATTGAGGAAACATATCCAAGTATATGTGGTAAACAATTCAACTTCTGGGTCGTTGTATTTTTGGAGTTACACTCTGTGGAAAATAGGGTTTGTGGCTAGTCCTGAAACTAGTCAAAAACAGGTGTTTCAGGTAAACATGTCATAACTTATTCATAACAGATCTCAATTCAATAAGAAAAAATGTGTCAATTGTATTACAGTCTTTAGTATGCTGTGTAATATTTTTGGATCGATTCAACAAATATTCTGTGTGGGGCAAGCTCTACAAGGTCGCTCTCTACAATAAGCCAGAATTCAACAAGGTATGCCATTTTTGCTATAACTCCTTTTATGAGAGGTTACAAATAGTGAAGTCTGGAGGAATTGAACAAAAAATACTGAGGAACATTGTATATCAGTTTCAGATCTTTATTCATTATAGGTACAAAGTTATGATTACTTCAAGTTAGGGTTGTTGACTAATCCAAAACTAGGCATGTGAGACTAAAGAAAAGTTTGATGAAAATGCTAGTCTCTTGTTGTTAAAGTTAAGGAAGGTTCAAAGGAATGTGATCATATACACCAAGTCTATTATAGAGCTACATATCAGAATTGGATCATGAAATTAATGAAGGATTTTGGTTGAGGTACATGTTGAGTACATGGTTGAGACAAGTATTTGATGAGTTGCCACATACATGAGGTGTATAGTTGATGATGTTGGTACATATTGATGAGTCATAGTTGATGTATAATTGAAACATCATTGGTATAGGTTGGTGGATGGTTAATGCACTTGTTTATGGTACAGGTTGATTACAGGTTGTTTGGTACAGGTTGGTGAATGGTTGATGCACTTGTTTATGGTACATGTTGATTACAGGTTGATGAATGGTTCATGCATGGTGCAGATTTATTGGTACGGGTTTACAATGGTATATCTCACAGTGATAGTGTGACAGTGGTTCTATCATTCTACTTCTACTTAAGGGCGGTTGGACAGGGCAAGGACAGGTGGTCGTATCCACCTTCCGGTTGTAGATGGAGAACATAGGAGGTTGTAGCCTCCTTCTGGTTGTAGCCATATAATTGGGGAGTTGGAGCTTCCCTCAGGTTGTATCCTGAAAAACTAGGGGGTTGGAGCCTCCTTCCAGTTGCAGATGGAAAATAAAGGAAGTTGGTGCTTCCAATGAATGCAATTATTCAAGACATATAAGAAAAATCATTCTGTCGTTTTCTCCTGCTTTGGGTTTCCATGTAAAACACTAGCGTACTATGTATGTGTATGATTGTTCATTTGTTCATTTCTCATTATTGGTTGATAATTCTACATTGACATAAGACTTGGATTATTTGGTTAAAAAGGATTAAATTTATCTATTACTAATTCACCCCCCCTCTCAATAATCTGACAATTGGTTTCAGAGCAGCATTCTACTTAGGTGATTTTTTAGTATCATGGCTAAGCAAGAAACAATCATCAATATCTTTATCTACAGCCGAGGTAGAGTATATTGCAGCATCATCATGTTGTACACAGGTACTTTGGATGAAACAAACTCTGACAGATATAAAGGTTGAGTATGATGAGCCCATTCCAATCTATTTTGATAATAACAAGCGCCATAAATATCTCAAAGAACCCGGTGATGCACTCCAAGATGAAGCACATTCCAATCAAGTATCACTTTCTACGGGAGCAGGATGCAGAAAAGAACATCAGAGTTGAGTATGTGGGCACAAAAGAACAAGTGGTATACATATTTACAAAACCACTTCCACGTGAAGCCTTTGAATATCTTCGCCAAAGTCTTGGAGTTATTTCCACTCCAAAATGAATGTTTTTTGAATTCTTTTTGAATGCTTATCTTATATGTCTTAGATTTACACAAGGAAGCACCATCAGAGGAAAATTCAGTCAGGGGGAGCAACCTCGTATGGAAAGATACCTTTGCCATTGATGACAAAGGGGTAGAGATTTATCAGATGTAGAGGACAGAGGCATGGTTCCAAGGGGAGAAGATTTATCAGATGCAAAGGACATAGGCATGGTTCCATGGGGAGCATGAGTGATATGATTTCAGTATTGCATCAGAGTGTTTCCATCACAGCCAAAGGGGGAGATTGTTGATTAAGGTTGGTTGTCATTGATGTCAACCCTTGAAGAAAACCCCACAGCACAAAGGTTTGGGCAATGGACCCAAGATTGTTTGATGTAAATATGACTCATTATTATCTTGTCATGTTTGATAATAATTAAATATGGATGAATGCCAAAGTGGTCCCCTTGTGGTGAAACCCCTCACGGGAAGACGCTTTGCGGAGTAAGAGAACCCATGATTAATTATGGAATAATGAGATGAAGGACAATGAATTTTCCAGGAAAACTATCCTATATGGATATTTCTTGTCATTCCATTTCTAGAACGTCACATAACTCCTCACGGTTAGAGAGTTATGACCATGTGAAGTTGGAGAACCCAGGTTTGGGTCATGGACCCAAGTTTGTTTGATGGATAACGATATGCTTTTTGATATATTTGAAGGTAATACTATTCTATATGGATAGTACATGTCATTCCATTTCTGTTTGTATGTGGAATGTCACATAACTCCTCACGGTTTGAGAGTTATGGCCTTACGAAGTTGAAGGACCCTCATATGTCATCTAGAATCCCCAAAAGGTCAAAGTAGTCAAAGTGGTTTAAGAGATTTTAGAAGGTAAATAATAAAGTGAAGTAATGAGTGTACTATAATTCAAAGTGAATACAAAATACATTATTTAAATAATAAATTCAATGGAGAAATTAGAAGTGGGCTAACCCTAAAATAAGGAAAGTGGGTAAAGTGACCTAGATGATGTTTTTAAGGAAGCTACTTGCAAAGTATAAATAAGAGGCAAGGCTCTCTCATTTAAGACACACTTGATAATATTGAATACCTATAGGTGTATGAGGTAAACAAAGGCTATATAAGATGTATTTTTTATGGAAGATGAAGAAAAGAAGGCCGGAATTGAAAAAAGGATAAATTCTTTTGAAGGTGCTTTCTAAGGTATGTTATTTACAGGTCATCTCACCATTTTTGCAATAAATTTTTTTCTATAATGATTTAGACCGTGAAATTGTATTTCGATTGAGGAAACATATCCAAGTATCTGTGGTAAAAAATTCAGCTTGTGATTCGTTTTATTTTTGGATTTACACTACGTGGAAAATAGGGTTCGTGGCTAGTCCTGAAACAAGTCAAAAAAAGGTGTTTCGGGTAAAAACGTCATAACTTATTCATAAAATATCGAAATTCAGTAATAAAAGATGTGTTGGTTAGAGTATAGTCTTTATTATGTTTTGTAACATTTTCATATCGATTCAAAAAATATTCCATGCGGGGAATGCTCTACAAGGTTGCTCTCTAGAATAAGACAAAATTCAACAAGGTATGCAATTTTTGCTATAACTCCTTTTATGAGAGGTTACAAGCAGTGAAACCTGGAGGAATTGCAAAAAACAAACTGAATAACATTGTGTATCAATTTCATATCTTTATTCATTACATGTACAAAGTTATGATTACTTCAAGTTAGGGTTGTTGACTAATCCAAAACTAGGCATGTGAGACTAAAGAAATATTTGATGAAAATGCTAGTCTTTTGTTGTTAAAGTTAATAAAGGTTTGTAGGGTCTTTGCTGTTAAAGTTAATAAAGGTTTGTAGGAATGTGATCATATACACCCGCTCTATTATAGATCTTACAACCAGATTTTGGATGATGAAATTGATGAGGGCTTTTGGTTGAGGTACATGTTCAGTACATGGTTGAGACAAGTAGTTGATGAGTTGGCACATACATGAGGTGTATAGTTGATGATGTTGGTACATATTGATGAGTCATAGTTGATGAGTAGTTGAGACATCATTGGTATAGTTTGGTGCATGGTTGATGCACTTGTTTATGGTACAGGTTGATTACAGGTTGTTTCGTACAGGTTGGTGCATGGTTGATGCACTTCTTTATGGTACATGTTGATTACAGGTTGAGGTACAGGTTGATGCATGGTTGACGCATGGTTCAAATTTATTCATACAGGTTTATAGTGGTATATCTCATAGCTATAGTGTGACAGTAGTTCCATCATTCTACTTCTACTTCATGGTGTTTGTACGGGGCAAGGACAGGTGGTTGTAGCCACCTTCTGGTTGTAAACAAAGAACATAGGAGGTTGTAGCCTTCTCCTAGTTGTAGCTAGATAATTAGGAAGTTGGAGCTTCCCTCAGGTTGTAGCCTGATAAACTAGGGTTTTGGAGCCTCCTTCCAGTTGCAGCTGAAAAACATAGGATGTTGGTGCTTCATATGAATGTAATTCTTCAAGAGATATAAGAAAAAACATAATGTGGTTTTCTTCTGCTTTGGGTTTCCACGTAAAACACTAGTGTACTGTGTATGTGTATGATTGTTCATTTGTTCATTGCTCATTATTGGATGACAATTCTACATTGACATAACACTTGGATTATTTGGTTAAAAAGGATTAAATTGCTCTATTACTAATTCACCCCCCCTATCAGTAATCCAACATAACAATATATCGCTATCTATTTAAAAGGAAGTCGCAGAGCTAAATTTCTGGGTTTGTTTAAGTTCAAAAATAATTGAATGTAGAGATAAAATGAACGCAGATATCCATTAAATGTAGAGATAAGTTGTTTACATGAAAAGATAAATGGAATGCAGCATATACATTGAACACATGTATACAGTAAACACAAAGTTAAGTTGTTTAAGTGCAGAGGTAAATGGAACACATATAAAATCTATAAAATAAAATCGCTATAAATTGGTAAATCACTGTCAACAGTAAATGTTGTCTAGTAAATATATTGTTGGGTAAAATGGGGTAAAAATCTGGATGAAAAGGTCGTGTAAACACTCGGTGAAATCACCCGAAAATTCATGGTGAAATGTTGTGTATAGGCTGCTAGATCACCCTAGATTTCGTGATGTGAAGGATGAGTAAAGGTTGGGTAAAAACACCCATGGTAAATCACAGTTGGTGCCTCAAAGTTTTTGAAAGAAGAACAGATAAATGGTGCGCACGAGTCACCTAGATTCATTGGGAAGAATATAAATGATTTATCAGACATGTACACCAACGATGGTCATACAAAATTTATAAAGAATGCAATTAAATATTCATACAGATTATATAAAAATATATATGATTGACATACAAAACTTTGTGCAGAATATATAAAGAATGAACCCACGAAATGTCAATGCAGAAAGGCTAAAGATATCAAACAAGTAAGATGCTTAACAAACCTTTTAAACTAATGTGAAAATACAGATCAACAATTAAAATATGTTGTTTAACATTTAAAAGGGAATTGTTGTCTAAAATCACAGTGGTAATCATTCACAAAGAAAGCATAGAGATAATCATTCACAAGGAAAACATGGAGATAATCATTCACAAGGAAAGCGCAAGATTAAAAATTCAGTATTGAATCAGTCAAACATAGAGATACAATTATGGGAAGGACACAAGGATTATGCATAAAATAAAAACGTGGAGATTAGAGATTGATCATAAGAGAAAAACACATAGATAAGTAAGGGATATATAGTTGGGCAAAAATTTATCCTTCAATTATTATCTATGCATAGGAAAGAAGGGCATTTGAATCTAAGTCTTTAAACACCTGAGTGACGACCGTCGATTCGGCTCCTGGCTGACTTCTTGGGCAGAGACTAATAACTTAAAGGTAAGGGACAAAAGATAAAAAAACATTTTTTCTCTGTATTAAATAAATAAAAACCAACGCAGAGAATTCATTGGAATTAGAGTTTGCTTTCTCCATGGGAAATCAATTCAAAATACAACGAGCATAAGTTTGGGATGTCTTTAAGTCCTCTGATCATAAAACAATGGGCTCATAAGGACAATTTGTTGAAAGATAAAATAAAATCTCTAGATAGTGTTACGTTGATTAAACATAAACCTTAACACAGTAGAAGTACATTACTGAAGGCGAAGGAACAATATTTAAACTACCATTCAATAAAAATATACACATGCGTACCATAGCCAAATGTGAAAGCTCCAAAGTAATTGTCCTACGCGCGCTCTGTCTAGCTACCTCATAGGTACCTCCCAGCCAACGCTAGGGGTACTCTTCTTCCCCCTGAGCCCCTCGAGCCACAAATGGGCCACACACACAATACCGTTGAATGCTAGCACCCAGCTCACCTCGCAAGGTCAAGCTACCACTCATTACCTAAGCCAAGTATCCCAACTCCCACAAGAGAAAGTTTAGTCAAGATAAAATTTCAACATTGTAACACTACGCAAAAAGATGAGATCCATACTTCTCCTCCTCCATCCTTTTTATAGAGTTTCCCAGTAATTAGTTTTCTAAATTCTCATTAAATTCCTTTTTCATTTTATTAATTTCGAAAAACCTCCCCCGTACACATGTCGCCCGATCCCCTATTTGCACCAGAAAATCAACTTTATTAATTAATTAAATATTCCTATTCCCCTCACCCACCAAGAGAATTCCTAAAAGTGCTCCTTGGTGTCCAAATATTCCCATACAATTCTTAAATGACTTATGCCTTATTTAATTACAAGTTGAGTTCATAAATAGAATGTCCCAAATGCAAGATTCCTTACTAAGTTAGACATTTAGATTTTTCTTTACGTTTCCCCTTTTCTTTAAGTTTCTCTTTTTCCTTAAGTTTCCTATTTATTTTAAGTTTCCCCCTTTTTCCTTTTTAACTAAAAAAAATCAATTTAGCAAGTATAGATAAAATAACCATTTACCCTCTTTTCTTTTTAACTAAAAATTAATTTAGCAAATGTAGATAAAAACAACCATTTACCCTCTTTTCTTTTTAACTAATAATTAAATTAGCAAAAGTATATAAAACAACCATTACCCCTTTTTAAAAATTAAATCCTTCATTATAATTTTTATTTTAATAATTAAAGTTTGAATTTCTTTACCCCCTTCTTGTTATGTGTCTAATTAGTTTTGTTCAGAGGTTCTACTTAGACCTAGGTTTTAAATTCACTAGGATGGATGACATTTTTAAGGAATTTTTTTTTTTTTTAAACTTTACTTAACATATCATTCATTTTAAGGCCAACTAGGTCCTAAGAAGGCATATTTTTCTAGGCACTAGGTTTATTCACTTACCAGTTAAAATCAGGACGCACTACATGCTCCAAGGGCTCCACTTGGCTCTTTCCATTTTCCTTGCACAATGTTCCCTTCAAGACGCACTACGTGCTCCAAGGGTGCCACTTGCCTCTTCCTGTTTTCTTTGCGTGATGTGTCCTTCAAGACGCACTACGTGCTCCAAGGGTGCCACTTGCCTCTTGACTGACTTGGTAGACGTCAAAATCCTAGACTCAATACTCTGTGAGGTGATCTTGTGGGAGAATAAGGCCCTCTAAGGAATAAGGCCCCTACCTTATTGCGTGCCCCTTAGAATCATTGTGAGCGAATGTCACAATCTACCCTCACAACATCGTGGGTCTTATCGAACTAGGTAATCGTTAACCTACAGTTCGAGCCACAACGGGAGTGCTAATAGGTTGTGGTAGGGTTTCTGCCACACCTCTCCCTCAATGTCTCTGGTTGTCGTGTGTGACCCCTCTACTCCTTATGTGAGTCTGGTCGACAAGCTATCATTAGCCTACATCCATCAGAGAATCATGTCAACAATAATAATCAATCATCATAACATCTAATCACTTGTACATATATCACATCAACAACATTCAAACCCAACAGTCCACTCCTTGACTTGATCCAGAGTCCAAGGGGTTTCATCGATGCGTCTACATCCTCGAGATCCAAAGTCCTGCACACTTAGGAGAAGCCACTCAATAACAAATGTCTATGTAAATACAACCAATTAAAATGTCATCAAATCCATAATATCTCATAATCATAATCAAAATGACCAATAGATATAATAACCTAGATCACTTGCAAGCAAGTGTCCACAAGAATAAGTTTGCTCAGTGTGCATAAGAGAGGTATGTTACATACACCCCCTCTTAGTTTAAACTTCGTCCAAAAGTTTCACAGTATATAAGTGCAGAAATAAAGTGTATCTCAGTATCATAAGTCTATCTATCAAACAAAAATGGAAAATGTTGGCGCATATCATATGCATCCTCCCAGGTTGTCAAGTACAGACTATAGTTGTCCCACTGGACCTTGACCTAATCTATTGTTTGACATCGTATTTGTCGAATGCGATGTTACAGGATGTGGATTGTCTCAGCTGTGAGTGCACCCTCGTCAGATAAGTGCAAGGAACTCATGTCAATAACATGTGTAGGATCACTAATACAATGTCTCAAAACAGATACATGAAAACATTGTGCATACACCTCAAAGAATTAGGCAAGGCTAGTCGATAGGCCACAAGCCCCTTCTTTTACACAATCTCGAAAGGTCCCATGAACCTAGGGGACATTTTATCACCCTTTCCAAACTCGATAGAACTCTTATGTGGTTTCACCCGCAAGAATACTCGATCGCCAACTTCATAACTACGATCGACACAGTGCACATCGACATAACTCTTCTGTTGATCTTGTGCTTCCTTGATCATTTCTCTTATAGTTTGCATTTTGTCTTTCATTTCTTGGATCACTTATGGTCCTACCAAGACCCTATCCTCAATCCAGTCCCAACTCAAAGGCGTATGACACAGTCACCCGTAAAGAAACTTGGACGACGCCATCTTAATGGTACTTTGATAATTGTTGTTGTACGAAAACTCTACCAATGGAAAGAACTCTTCACAATGCTTTTGTTGGACCATAACGTACATACACAACATATCCTCCAAGATTTGGTTTGTTCGTTTGGTCTTCCTGTATGTCTCTAGGTGATACACGGTACTAAAGTTAAGTTGGGTTCCGAAGGCCTCTTCGAAGCTAGTCCAAAATCGTCCTATAAAGACCAATCCTCTATCATATATAATCCTCTTAGGCATGCCATGAAACCTCACAATCTCATTGATGAAAACTCTAGCTGTGTCAGGTTCCTAATACCTCGTATGCATAGGAATAAAATGAGCACTCTTCATCAGAGTGTCGACTACCACAAAAATCGAGTCATGTCTCCTTGCCATCAGTGGCAATCCAACAATGAAATCCATCGAAATGACCTCCCATTTCAATTCTGGAATAACATGTGGTTGTAGTAGTCCTGTCAGATGTTTATGCTCAACCTTCACTTGCTGACATTATAAACATATGGCCACGTAGTTGACTATGTTTGCCTTCATTCCTTTCCAAAAGAATAAGGGTTTAAGGTCTACCCTCATCTTCATGACTATAGGATGAGCCATGTACACTGCTCTATGAGCCTTGATTAGGATCAAAATCCTCAACTCATCGTTGGGCGGTATGTAAATTTGAATTTTAAATATCAATAATCCATCATTGTCGATAGTAAATCCTTCAAATTATGGTACCATCATTGTGTTTTGTCTGATAAAATCCTTAACCTATTTGTACCAGTCATTGTCATGTTGTAAGATTAGAATTTTTTCACATAGATTTGTCTGAAGAGACATCACCGAAAAGATGCATGGACTCTGGCTAAATGCATCCACTAGTCTGTTCATTTTTCCCTTTATATAAGTAATCTCGAAATCGTACTCGCTAAGAAATTCCAACCAATGTCATTATCGCGCGTTCAAGTTGCTTTGCATAAAGATGTGTTGTAGACCATAGTGGTCCATTTTTAGCTTGAATTTCCATCCAATCAGGTAATGTCCCCCAAATCTCAAGGCATATATAATGGATAACAACTCTAAATCATGCGTTGCATATTTATCCTCATGCCTTCTCAACTTTCTAGAGATGTAAGCGATCACTCGACTGTCTTGAATCAAGACTCCACCTAAACCTTCCTTGGATGCATCAGTGCATACCAAGAATTCTGCATCCATGTCAAGGACCTTTAATATTGGCGTTGTTATCAAAATATTATTGAGCCTCCGAAATTCCTCCATGCATTTATCTGTCCAAACAAACTTCTGGTTCTTCTTTTACAATTCCGTAATCAGATTTTCTATCTTTGAAAAACCCTCAACGAACCATTGATAGTATCGCACTAAACCCATGAAGCTACGCACTTCTGGGACATTCGTCGATGCAGGCCATTCCATAATATCCTCGACCTTTGTTGGATCCACAATGATACCTTCGTCAGAGATGACATGCCCTAAGTGGTGAATCTTCGATTGATAAAATGAGCATTTAGACAATTTCTCATACAATTGGTTCTCTCGCAGAAACTATAATACCAAGTGCAAGTGCTCATCATGATCCTCCAAAGTCCAAGAGTAAATCAAAATATTGTCAATGAATACTTGGATGAACTTGTCCAAGTATTCATGGAACACCCCATTCATAAAACTCATAAATACCCCAAGGGTGTTTGTCAGTCCAGAAGGTAAAATAGTAAACTCGTAATGTCCAAACCTTGTCTTAAAGGCAGTCTTAGGGATGTTGTCCTACTTGATCCGTAACTTGTGATACCCTAATCTCAGTTCGATCTTTGAAAACACCATGGAAGCATTCATATAATCAAACAAATCATCAATCCTGGGAAACAGATATTGATTCTTGATCGTTTCCTTGTTCAATTGATGATATTCAATGCAGAGTCTCCACCCTCCATCCTTCTTCCATAAGAACATAATAGGTGCACCCCACGGTGATACACTTGGACGTAAGTCCCAGGTCCAACAACTCCTTCAGTTGCATTTTCAACTCTTGTAACTTCGAGCTCGCCATCTGATAAGTCGTTCTTTCTATCAGTTTAGTCCCCGATTTTAGGTCTATGGTAAAATCCAATTACCTCTCCGGAGGCATCCCAGGTAACTCCTTGGGGAAGATGTCCGCAAACTCTCTCACCACAGAAAGGTGTTCTAGACCTTCTGTTAATACCTTCTCATTTAATGTAAGGATAACATAAAGCTTACAACCCTTGCGCATGATCTTTTGTAGCTGCAAGGAAGAGATGAACCTCATGGAAACTCCCTGGTTCTGATCTACAATCACACATCTCTATCCCTCATTATTGACCAATCTTAACCATTTTGTCTTATAGTTGAGTATCACCTCATGTGATTCCAAACATTCCATCCCAATCGCAACGTCATAATATCCTAATATCATGATGTATAGGTTGGACCTAGTGACAAACTCTCCCAGGTTAAGGCTATAGCCCATAACCTTCCCACCACCATTCTGTTTGTCTCACGAAGCCATTTCTACAAAGCTAAGCTCATCTTGCTTGACTGCCTTTACCTTAATTCTCTTTAACAATGCCTTAGAAATGAAACTCTTTGTAGCACCAGGATCTATAAAAATAATAAGGGTCTGGTCAGCGACGATACCTGACGTCTGGAGCACAGTTGACTGGTTCTCTCCCTAGTTGTTATTCACCGTTGCATGAATCAGATGGGCCTTGCCCAAATCTCCCATAGTAGCGGGTCTGGATGATCCAGATGATCTAGTCCTCTCCACTGGGAAGTCGTGCTGGTAATGTGGCTCCCCACACATCCAATGACCTTTCTTCGATCTAGTACCCATGGTACCTGAAGTAGAAGATGACGGTCCATCAGAATGGAAAACTGGTCTATTCTATAGAACAGGCCTAAACTATTGTTGTTGCAGTCGATGTTTCTATTGGTGTTGTGGTCCTCGGTAAGGAGTCTGCTACCGAGGCACTGGTCTCACTCGACTCTTGCTTTGACCCCCGTTTATAAGTTCCTCCTCCACTATGAGGGCCTTCTGGTCAACATCATGGAAGGTTTGAGGCATCATAATCCTAACCTTTGAACAAATGCTGACATTAAGGCCAAACATGAACCTGTTGACCTTAAGTTTCTTGGTATTCAGGTGAAGAGCATACCGAAGAAGCTCCATAAAATGGGCCTCGTACTAGGGTACTGTGTGACCTCCCTGTCGCAAGGTGTTGAACTCGTTGAGTTGATGCTCAATTAATTCCATAGAATATACCTCTCTCGGAACCGTTCCTCAAACAGTTCCCATGACACATCTTCGACTTCCATGTTCAACTGTGGTAGGAGAGTCTTCCACCATAGAAGAGTGCTCCCCTTTAAATATAAAGACCAGTCTGCAGACCTTCATGTGGGAGGTCATAATCACGAAGCGTGGAGCACATCACCAACCTCTCCATGCATGCCTCAAAGGATGAGTCGTCCGTGACACTCATGGAATTGAGAACGTATCCCTCTCATGTTCTAGGTGAATCTAAAGGTACTGGCTGGGGAACGTTGTGGACCCATAGGGGTACAGGCACCCTGGCCTCATCTCAGTATAGATGGTGAATCAAGGCCTTTGAAAATATCTGGAAGGACCTTGTCAACCCATCGTCATACCTTAGAACAATCAAATATATCCCAAGGACATGTTCTTCCCCTTAGGGGTTAGACTCTAAGGGCACAGGCACCTCTGGGGGTGTCGCACCTCCTTCCATGGCACCACGTTGTGAACCTCTGTGGCGTCCTCTAATCGAGATCACTACATGGACAGGTTAAATTTTTAATTAGAGCTAGGTTATTACTCAAGGATTTAGTGAAGTGGAAAGCATGGTGATCCAAAGTCGTAGGGTTGAACCCGCTCTGATACCATATGTAACTCTCCATTCGTTATGACAACATGCGACGCAAAACAAGTGATTTTTTTTTTGTAGCAGGAAGGTAACAACGACCATAGTCAAGAAACACAACTCGATGATGAACACGACGCACACAATCCAAGAAATAGGGATCACAACGAACTGACATACTAGCATGCACACACACGATATGTAACATATGAAAATAAAGTAGACCATCAAAATGACAACCCGCTCGTCCTATCCTGCAGGGTTAGGACCTCAAGGACACATAAGAAACATCAATAATTCCAACACAACAACTTCCATGGTAAGTAGCTAGAACCCTCATGGCGAATGAGAGATCATTATTAAATTTTACAACATGTACAACCTCAAAAACAAACAACAACATCCACATCAGAAGGAACATAACCCTAAGCCAAGTTTCCCACACTGTAAAACAATGATAATTTGAGTAATATCTATAAAATTCATGTGCAAGGATTTTCTATTTTAATTCTCTATACGGTGGAAGTAGTATTCGGGTGCCCAAAGGGGTTGGATCCAATGGTGAAAAGCGAGGAGTTTTTCACCATTGGGCAAGGTTCAATTCTCATGAGGGCTTTACCTGGAGCCATGGGGACACCTTGAGGTAGTGGTCGAACATGTGGTTGCACCCAGAGATACTATATCAAATGGTATCGTGACCAGTGCACAGATAAGTGGATCAAAGCCCACCCCCATGTCCTTCAAGATTTTAAAGTCCCTGAGGTGTAGGGCAGTTGGTGATGGAGTGTGTTGTTAAGGTGCTCCGTGATGTTAAAGTCACCGGCTCGAAACCTGTGGGGACAAAAAATCCAACCATGTTAAGGGTTGGTGTGGCTCAGGATGGGTGTGATCCCTGGGTGATTTTGAAGGCTTAGATGCCCCTGAGTCATAATTTATTAGCCAAAGGTTAGTCCCACATGTCATGGACAAACCAACAAACAAAAAAAAATAAAAATTCAGGTGTTTTCTTAATCATATATATAGAGAGAGAAACGATTTATATATAGATAAGAGAGTTAGATAACTAATTATAGGTCAAAGGAAAACTTGCATCTCATAATGAAACTCTAGAAAATAATTGAAGAACTCAATGGTCATATCTCACAATATGTTCATCAACTTTGGTGAACACTTGTCAACATCTGTACTATGTAATTTTAGTTTTATAAATAAAGTTAAATTTTTTTAAATGTGAAAAAGAAAAATGAATGTGTAATGAAATATCACATTACAACTTTTTAAAGCCGGTACAAAAAAGATATACATTGGCATATAAGGCAAAATACACGCAATTAAACGTTGATATAAAAACATATATAATTACAGGACTAATACACGCAATTACAGGACTGACATAACAATTAAAAGGTTTATATAAAGAAATGATGCACACAAATACCAAACTGTTATAGCACTAAAGAACCGACAGAACTGACAGAAGGTAGATTGACAAGGAAACGTTTCCACAGTAAACTCAGAGTGCGCATGTGCAAAAATAGGATTCCACATTAACTCTAAAACAATCCCAAGAATTACTTTACCAGAGCATAGATCATGCTGTGTAAAAACGTTCATTGTATCTGTAGTGATATCATGGTCTATCAATGTTATCGTTGTCTTTTAATAACTGGATGTCTAGCAATGATGTGTTTTCCATTAATATATCGTTATCTATTAAATAATCGTAGAGTTGAATATGATAATGTTGTCTATTTAAAAATGGATTAAAAGTATATCACTATCTATTTAAAAGGAAGTTGCAGAGTTAAATTAATGGGTTTGTTTAAGTGTAGAAATAATTGAACACATAGATAAAATGAACGCATATATCCATTGAATGCAGAGATAAGTTGTTTACGTGCAGAGATAAATGGAACACAACATATACATTGAACACATAGATACAATGAATGTAGAGTCAAGTTGTATAAGTGCGGATGTAAATGGAATGAAGATAAAATCTATAAAATAAAATCGTTGTAAACTGGTAAATCCCTATCAACAGTAAATGATGTTTAGTAAAGATATTGATGGGTAAAAATGGGGTAAAAATCTAGACGAAAAGGCTGTGTAAACACTGGGTGAAATTGCCCATAAATTCATGGTGAAAATATTGTGTAAAGGTTGGTAAGAATTTCGTGATGTGAAGGTTGAGTAAAGGTTGGGTAAAAATGCCCATGGTAAATTGCAGTTGGTAATTCAAATTTTTTGAAAGAAGAACGGATAAATGTTGTGTATGAGTCACCCAGATTCGCTGGGAAGAATAAAATGATTTATCAGAGATGTATGCCAACAATGGTCATACGAAATTTATAAAGAATGCTATTAAATTTTCATAAAAATTATATAAAAATATCTAAGATTGACATACATAACTTTGTGCAAAATATATAAAGAATGCACCCACGAAATGTCAACGCAGAAAGACTAAAGATATCAAACACGTAAGATTATTAACAAACCTTTTAAACTGATGTGAAAATACAGATGAACAATTAAAATCCGTTGTTTAACATTTAAAAAGGAATCGTTGTCTAAAATCACAATGGTAATCATTCACAAAGAAAGCGCAGAGATAATCATTCACAAGGAAAATGTAGAGATAATCATTCACAAAGAAAGCGCAGAGATAATCATTCACAAGGAAAATGTAGAGATAATCATTCACAAGGAAAGCATGGGATTAAACATTCAACATTGAATCAGTCAAATGCAGAGATAAAATTCTGGGAAGGATGCAGGTATTCTGCATAAAAGAAAAACGCAGAGATCAGAGATTAATCATAAGAGAAAAACGAAGAGATAAGTAAGGGATAGATAGCTGGGAAAAAAATTATCCTTCACTTATTATATATGGACATGAAAGTATGGCATTGGACTCTAAGTATTTAAACGTCAGAGTTATGACCATCGATTCTTCTCTTGGCCGACTGCTCAGGCACAAACTAATAACTTAAAGATAAGGGACAGAAGATAAAAACACAATTTTTCTTCGTATTAAATCAATAAAGAAAAACACAGATAAGTCATTGCAACAAGAGTTTGGATTCACCATGGGAAATCAATTCAAAATACAATGAGCATAAGGCTGGGATATATTTAATTCCTATGATCATAGAACAATGGGCTCATCAAGACAATTTGTTGAAAGATAAAATGAAATCTCTAGATAGTGTTATGTTGATTAAACATAAAACTTAACACAATAGAAGTACATTACTAAAGGCACATGAACAATATTTAAACTACCATTCAATACAAATATACACATCTGTACCGTAGCCAAATGTGAAAGCTCTGAAGTCGTTGTCCCATGGGCGCTCCATCCAGCTCCCACTTGCCAACCGATTTGACCTCACCGGTACCTCCCAGCCAATGCTAGGGGTAATATTATTCCCCCTGAGCCCCTCGCACCACAAAGGGGCCACACACATGATACCAGATAATGATAGCACCCATCTTGCCTCACAAGCTTGAGATACCACTCGTTACCCAAGATGGGTATCCCAACTCCCACAAGAGAAAGTCCAGTCAAGATAAAATTTCAGTAGCGTGACGTTACGCAAAAAGATGAGATCCATACTCCTCCTCCTCCTTAATTTTTATAGAGTTTTCAAGTAATGAGTTTCCCAAATTCTCATTAAATTCCTTTTTCATTTAATTTATTTTGAAAAATCTCCCATGTACACATGTCACTCGATTCCCTAGTTGCACCAGAAAATCAATTTTATTAATTAATTAAATATTCCTATTTCCCTTACCCACCAAGAGCATTCCCAAAAACGCTCTTTGGTGTCCCAATATTCCCTTACAATTCTTAAATGACTTACGCCTTACTTAAATACAAGTTGAGTTCATAAATAGAAAGTCTCAAAGACAAGATTCCTTACTAAGTTAGAGATTCAACTTTTTATTTACGTTTCCCCTTTTGTTTACGCTTCCCTTTTTCCTTAAGTTTTCTATTTGTTTTAAGTTTCCCCCTTTTTCTTTTTTAACTAAAAAAATCAATTTAGCAAGTGTAGATACAATAACAATTTACCATATTTCTTTTTAGCTAAAAATTAATTTAGCAAATGCAGATAAAAACAACCATTTACCCTCTTTTCTTTTTACCTAAAAATTAAATTAGCAAAAATAGATAAAACAACCATTACCCCTTTTTTTAAATTTAATCCTTCATTATAATTTTTACTTTAATAATTAAAGTTTGAATTTCTTTACCCCTTTCTTGTTATATGTCTAATTATTTTTTTTCAGAGGTTCTTCTTAGACCTAGGTTTTAAATTCACTAGGTTGGGCAACATTTTTAAGGGAAAAAATTGTTTTTAACTTTACTTAACATATCATTCATTTTAAGGCCGACTAGGTCTTAAGGAGGCATAATTTTCTAGGCACCAGGTTTATTCACTTACCAGTTAAAATCATGATGTGCCCTTCAGGAAGCACTACGTGCTCCAAGGGTGTCACTCACCTCTTTCCTTTTTCCTTCTGTGATGTTCCCTTCAAGACACACTACGTGCTCCAAGGGTGCCACTCACCTCTTTATGTTTTCTTTGCATGACATGCCTTCAAGATGCAATACGTGATCCAAGGGTGCCACTCACCTCTTGACTGACTTGGTATATGTCAAACTCATGGAGTCAATACTCCGCTGGGCGATCTTGTGGGAGACTAAATAATTCTAAGGAATAAGGCCATTGCCTTATTGCGTACCCCTTGGAATCATCATGAGTGACTGTCACAATCTGCCCTCATGTCATCGTGGGTCTTCTCGAACTAGGTAATCATTAAACTACAGTTTGAGCCACGACAAGAGTGCTAGTAGGTTGTGAGAGGGATGTTGCCACACCTCTCCCTCAATATCTTTGGTTGTCATGCGTGACCCCTCTACTCCTTATGTGAGTCTAGTTAACAAGCTATCGTCAACCTGCATCCATCAGAGAATCATGTCAGCAATAATAATCAATAATCATAACATCTAACCACATGTACATATGTCACATCAACAACATTCAAACCCAATAGTCCACTCCCTAACTCGATCCAGAGTCTAAGGGGTTTCATTGATGCCTCTGCATTCTCGAGGTGCAAAGTCCTGCACACTCATGAGAACCCAGTCAATAACACTTGTCTATATAAATACAACCAAATAACATATCATCAAATCCATAATATCTCATAATCATAATCAAAACGACCAATAGATATAATAATCTAGATCACTTACAAGCAAGTGTTCTCAAGAATAAGTTTGCTCAATGCATGCAAGAGAGGGATTTTACATACACCCCCTCTTGGTTTAAACTTTGTCCCAAAGTTTCATAGTATATAGGTGCCTAAATAAAGTGTATCTCAGTATCATAAGTCTATCTATCAAACAAAAATAGAAACTACTGGATCATATCATATGCGTCCTCCCAAGTTGTCGAGTGCATACTATAGTTGTCCCAGTGTACCCTAACCTGATATACTATTCGACGTTGTAGCTATCGAATGCGATGTCCTAGGATGTGGATTGACTCAACCAAGAGCACACCCTTGTTAGGTACCTGCAAGGAACTCATGTCAATAACATGTGTAGGATCACTAATATAATGTCTCAAAATAGATATGTGAAAAAATCATGCATACATCTCAAAGAATCAGCCAAGGCTAGTCAATAGGCGAGGGGCCCCTTCTTTTCCACAATCTAGAAAGGTCACATGAACCTAGGAGAGAGTTTATCACCCTTTCCAAAATTGATCAAACTCTTATGCAGTTTCACCCACAAGAATACTCGATCGCCAACTTCATAACTATGATCGACAACTTCATAGCTACAATCAACACAATGTGCATCGACATAACTCTTATGTTGATACTAGGCTTCCTTGATCCATTGTCTTATAGTTTGCATTTGATATTCCATTTATTGGATTTCTTCTAGTCCCACCATGACCCTATCCCCAAGCCAGTCCCAATTCGAAGGCGTCTAACATGGTCGCCCGTAAAGAAACTCGAAAGCCTCCATCTTAATGGTGCTTTGATAATTGTTGTTGTACGTAAAATATACCAGTGGAAACAATTCTTCCCAACGCTTTTGTTGGTTCATAATGTACATATGCAACATATCCTCCAAGATTTGGTTTCTTCGGTCATTTTGCTCGTATGTCTCTAGGTGATATGAGGTACTAAAGTTAAGTTGGGTTCCTAAGGACTCTTGGAAACTAGTCCAAAATCATCTTGTAAACACTGATCCTCTATCGGATACAATCCTCTTAGGGACTCCATGTATCCTCACAATCTCGCTGGTGAAAACTCTAGCTATGTCAGGTACCTGATACATAGTACGCACAGGAATAAAGTGAGCACTCTTCATCAAAGTGTCGACTACCAAAAAAATCGATTCGTGTCTCCTTGTCGTCAGTGGCAATCCAACAATGAAATCCATTGAAATGACCTCCCATTTTGATTCTAAAATAGCATGTCGATGTAGTAGTCCTGCCAGATGTCTATGCTCAACCTTCACCTGTTGAAATTCTATACATCTGGCCATGTACTTGACTATGTCTTGCTTCATTCCTTTCCAGAATAATAAGGGTTTAAGGTCTTCCCTCATCTTTTTGACTGCAGGATGATCCATGTACACTGCTCTGTGAGCCTAGTTTAGGATCAAACTCCCGAACTCATCGTTGGGCGGTATGTAAATTTGAATTTTAAATCTCAATAATCCGTCATTGTGCATTATAAATCCTTCAAATTTTGGTACCATCATTGTGTTTTGTCTGATAAAATTCTTGACCTCTTCGTACCAGTCATCGTTGCGCTGTTGTTGAAGGAAAATCTCCCTTCAGATACGTAGATCTCCTCTTGAGAGCTAGACTCTTAGCTCTTAAGACAAAAGATGCTTATCCTGGACACTGACTTCCTTTTAGGTCTAGATGAACTAATCTGTGAGGAGGAAGGAGAAAAGAAGTACCTTTTATCGGTGTTTGTCCCTGCATGGCCTGAGTTGAGCTCCAATCTTGTGCTCCTCGATAAGCCCTGTAGACAAACAAAAGTACAAACAAATTTCTACTCTATTGAGATTGGTTCGAAATAGATCTATCTATTCGAGACAAATTCATGTGAGATCAAACACAGAATTAAAAGAAACAGGCCAAGCATATTATATTAATGATAACAACAATGAAGAATGCTTACAACCATAGATGCCAGTGTAGCAGCTTCGTCAAGTCTTCCTCGTCCAAACCCTTGCTCAAACAGTCCACACACTGAATGTTGATGTTTTGAATGACACCTTCTTCATGAGATCATAGGTTGGATGCTTCACAATACTTTCTCCCCCCTTTCACCATGAGAGGGCCTGCTTATATAGGTTTAGAGAGGCCCAACCACTTGAGATATCCTTGGGGTAAGTTGAGGATTTTCCTACTTCATTTATGGATCCTCCCTAAGATCATGGATTGACCAAGGATTCGAATCCAACTACCTTCATATATTGAGACAATCTTTCCCTCTTTATTTTCAACAAACCAATTTTTACCTAGAATAGGTAGCGCTCCCCCAAAAAGAGCATCAGAGCACTATAACGCTCCCTAACAATGCATCGGGGGGTGCCAACACTCCTAACAGTAGAAACACTCCTCAAAACGGCAGACAAAGCGTTATAACACTCCCTGAGAATGTATATGGGGGCGCCAGCACTCCTCACAGTGGTATAGGGGAGCGTTCTCCTCTGAAACTCAATTTTTAGTGGTTCTTTCAAATGGCAAGAGGTTCATAACCTTGTTAACCCATTCCTCTTCTTCCAAATCAAATGTTTGAGGTGTTTCAAGTGTCCTTCCGATGTCATTATAAGCATGACATAGGAATTATGACAGTATTCCTTTTCTGACAATTGCGACCAAAATGCGACACTTGCGACACTTGTAATGATGACACTTGTGACACTATTGAAGTGAGTAATTTTGATGTGTAACAGCTGTAAGATCAGAAATTTTTCGCATAGATTTGTCTGAAGAGGCATCACCAAAAATATGCATGGTCTCCGACTCAACTCATATACCACTCGGTTCATTGTTCCCTTTATGTACGTAATCTTGAAATCATACTCGCTAGGCAATTCTGACCAACGTCGTTGTCGCATGTTCAAGTTTCTTTACATAAAGATGTGTTGTAGACCACAATGGTCCATTTTTAGTTAGAATTTTTATCCAATTGGGTAATGTCTACAAAATCTCAAGGCATATACAACGACTAACAACTCTAAATCATGCGTCACATAGTTCTCCTCATTCCTTCTCAACTTTCTCGAGATGTAAGTGATCACACGACCGTCTTGAATCATGACTCCACCTAATCCTTCTTTGGATGCGTCAATGCATACCAAGAAGTCTGTGTCCATGTCAGGGACCTTTAGTATTGGTGTTTTCATCAACAACTCCTTGAGCCTTTGAAATGATTCTGCGCATTTCTCGGTCCAAACAAAATTCTTGTTCTTCTTTTGCAATTCCGTAATCAGATTTGGTATCTTCGAAAAAACCTTGACGAACTGTCGATAGTGTCCCGCTATACCCATGAAGCTATGCACTTCCTGGACATTCATCGGTGCAGGCCATTATATAATAGCCTCAACCTTTGTTGAATCCACAACAATAACTTCATCAGAGTTGAAATTCCCTAAGTGGTGAATCTTTGATCCATAAAATGAGCATTGAGACAATTTCCCATACAATTGGTTCTCTCGCAAACACTGTAGTACCAAGAAAAAGTGATCGTCATGCTCCTTCAACATCCAAGAGTAAATCAAAATATATTCAATGAATACTTGGACGAACTTGTCCAAGTATTCACGAAACACCCCATTCATCAAACACATAAATACCCTAGGGGTGTTTGTCAATTCAGAAGGTAAAACACTCAACTTGTAATGTCCAAACCTCGTCTTAAACGCAGTCTTAGGGATGTCTTCCTCCTTGATTCGTAACTGATGATACCTTGATCTCAATTCGATCTTTGAAAACTGATCTAGGTGGATATTGGTGGCCACCCACCTATTCCACCTAGACCCCCACCATTACTTCTTTCAGCTTTTCAGTTTCCACAAAGTTTACTATTTTTAGCAGTTTTTCGGGTCCTGAACTTCCAGAGTCGTTTTGAGGCCTTAAACGATATTTTTTGGGAAAATGGGGAGCAACATGGATTGTATATCATGTTTCTCACCCAAAAGTTGTATTCCTTGGATAGATATTTCTAATGAGGTATGGAACGCATCAAACAAAGATAGTATGCCAAAGTTACGTCCCCGGGAAGTTGATGTACCAACTTACCCAAACGGGGCCCATAGTCTTGGCGTTTCATATCCTAGGGTTAGGTCTTTGGATGTTTAGGGATTTCCATTGTTTCTCAATAATAATAGGCCTTCAAGCCTCATTGTAACACAGTTCAGAGGCCAGTAGCCACCACATCTCTTCTCAGAGATAAGCTACCAGCGCCCTAGCTAGTTTATTTCCATTCTGTCTGTAAGCATATTTCA
>SNQJ01S0056898.1:14402-39993 GCA_010110895.2 Picea sitchensis
TGTGTGTGATTGTTTATTTATTACTGCTCGTTATTGGATAATAATTCTACATGGATATAACATTTGAAGAAAAAGGATTATAATTACGTTATTACCGATTCAGCCCCCCTCTTAGTAATCCAACATTGTTCACAAATTGCATATGCAATGGAAGGAGTGTCTTTCATTTGTTTCATGTAGGTCTGTCTTGCATTTTTTTTTCGCAGGGAAGTATGGGTAGAAACTGTTTCATGTTTTTCATGTACACCACGAACTGCCACAGTTGCATGACGATTCTGGGATATGCAATCACACATGTTTATGTTTTGTTCTTCACGAACAATTTTCTTTACATTGTCATTTGTGAGTTTCTCTCTAAAAGGAAGTGTAGCAATGTATTTTTTTCTCTCGCGCATGACCTTTTTCAAGTTGTGGTAACTTACTCTACGTTTCTTGCCCAAGGGCAGGGTGACCTGGTGGAAATTGGGATGAATTTCACTCTCACCCAGTTTCTCAAAAACTATTTTACATTTTTTGTTCAAGGCCTCTATTTGCTTATCAGAAGTTGAACGAATTTGACAAATATTTTTTTTCAAATTGTGATAACATACTCTACATTTTTTTGTTTAAGACCTCTATGGCCTCATCACAACTTAAGTGAATTCTACTCATGTTTTTTTTGTTCAAGCCCTGTCTGCCCATATCGCAACCTGGAGGACTCTCGTTTTGACTAAAAAGCATTTCACGCATATGCAGATTCGATGTCATTTGGGTGGCATGCACGCTCAACCCTGAACTACCGATATCTCCAAGCAAAGGTTCATAATGGATATGTGTTGTATCTATTTTCAACGACAGGATGTGAATTGTTCGATCATAATTTGAATCGGTAACCCATGAATGGACACTGCCAGCTGGCGAGGCCGACCAAACCTAGATCTTCACCCTGAATACCATAGACAGCCATTGCAAACAGAATCTGAAACCCTCCATATTCCCTTTTTCATATGGAAGCGCCATGTTCACAAGGTATTCCTGCCAACTTCCAACCATCGACATATTTTCCACGAGATATGGGCAAAGGTGCTGATGCAAGCACCTAAAAGCCTATTAGTTTTCGCCTATAATCCCATTACAGAAGGACTGTACAGTGTAAAGATGCAGCGACTGAACATCGAACTTGGCTGCTACCAAACAACAAATTGCAGTAAATAGACAATCTCCACAGCTAGACACAACATTTGTTGCCAGCTGTAAACCATAGCAATCTATGCCATCCAAAATCTGTTTCCATTGCGATTGAAGGTCTTTTCAAATAACGAACAAGTAGATACGAGGACCTTCTATATTGCATATGGACATTTTTTTGTACAATAGTGGTTCATAATGGACACTGAGGGCATCGACATCATGGAACAAGATGCAATATGGATTGTCAGATGCAGTTTTGTTGAATAGTAGATATCTTGTTTTTCTTGTCAATGACCATATGCCAACTGATATATTCAGCCAGTTAGATAGCCACTGAATACAAAATGTATCTCCCCAAAGTCCCCTCTGATGTGCAAGCAGAACTGGAGATGCAGACAACTGCATCTTTGAAAAATACGTAGCCACATCATGTATTCCATGCAACTGTCGAAGAAAATCAGATTCCACTTCCCATAGTAGATGAGAAGAAAACAAACCGACACTGGAAACTGAACCAAACAGAAGAAAGACCACTAAAAAATAAAACCATAACTTAACTCAGCAGAAAGAAAATAGGCAGACGTAGTTTTTCGGCCCACAGAGTAGAAGCATACATTGTGTCTACATCCCGCCCGATGGTTCCCTCTTCTGACAGCTCCCAACTACTTTTCGTAAATCCCTCTGCATTGCAATTTTCGGAAAAACTATGGACGCGACATCCGCCATATGAAGACACATTGTTTACAGGAATATAAACTAAGAGCATAGACAAAAATGGTTTGGAATAGAATATTGAAAATCACCAAGAACATGGAAAGTTACCCGTCAAGAAAGGATGAGAAGACCTCAACGCCAAAAAAAATGCAAACTGCAACAAAAGGTCCAACAACTTGCAAAGTTGAAGAACAACTTGCAAAGTTGAAGAACAACAAACCATTGAACAAACACAAAGATCTCGAATTGCAAGTGTAGGACCTCAACTTTGCAAAGTTGAATCAAACAAGAACCATAATCATGGAACGAAACAACGAACAAGGATGGAGCACAAGAGCAGGGATGTCGGGCATGAACAAAACTGTATTGCAAGGCATCTGTACAATAAACATTTAAGACTTACCGAGCTCTTAGGTAAATAGTTAAGGCAGTAAGGACCATCGAAGGGCATAGGCATGTGCAAGCATTTAAGAAAAGATGCAGCGTGGCAGGACTGCTCTCTCGAAGCACGCAACAATAAATCAAAAATCATACATAGCAATATTGTGGAGAATGTATTCAACCTAGCAAAAAATGCTAAGGGGAAACATTTGAACTAATGCTAGCATTAATCCACGTTCCACGAATGCATAACAAAATTTATGATTCAAAAATGCTACCAAATACTTTGGAAATGAAAACATATTTTACATTGGGAATAACGAAGGTGGCAATAAAACCTCCAATCCGTTGTCCAATCAGATCTTGACAAACATGATACTTTTTATTATATAAAAATCGATATTTTCACTTCCCTTGTTCCAACAATAGACAGTAGCGAAATATTTCCGGTCAACGCACAAGCTAATGCTAGGTCAACGATTTATCGATCGCTATAGTCCCTCTATGCCTACGGTAGGGACTAATAAATAACTCGGGCTTACAATGATATTTAAACCTATTTTTAAATCTTGGTGGTGTTACAAGAAGACCTCCATCTTACCCACTAGCTAAACACCACTCTACCTACAAACCACGTCTTGTTGACTGACTTAAGGTGCTTGTAGGTTGGTGCCCAAATTGATGTCTCCTGCAATAATATGTATGGATGTTATTCATGATATGATTTATTCTATTTGTTTCTCCTGTTGTGAAAATAAAATGAATGTCGGTAGGTCTCAACACCGATAACTGATACAAGTCCTTGTCTCCGTTGTTGGTCCCTCTGGTGATCTCTGACCTATAATAGGGGTAGGTTTACATGTAATGTAACTAAAATAATAAAGCATACCACCTATTTGGAGGAGCAACCTTGTTCCCTTCAATACTAACTTATTTATTTAAAATTTTTAAATGATGTTGTAGTCAGGTGATGTGATAGATGCACGAATGCAAGTGATGCATGATGCAAATGGAAAGGGAATCATAATCTGGATAAATAATATAGGCAATATTTGTGTTAGCTCATTGGAAGGATGGAAACAAAGAATCAATCTATTGAAGGAAAAGTTGTTGGTCACAAAGGTCTATCATATCTTTTGAGAATATAACAAGATAGCGGATGAGCAATAAAAAAAAGCTCTCCTTGAACCAGAAGGATATATAGTGCTCCACAAGTGGTCTAGTGACGTGGAAGGCCAAAGAACCATCATCAACATCTACTAGTGGTGGCATTTTTCAGTTCATCAGTTTGTTAGTCATCCTTCATAGTTTTTTTCCGTATATCAACTACAGGTCTGGACGACCTATGTTACTTATGGATTCTTTTTCTAGTGACTATAGAGGCTTAATTTTGGAGATTTCGCATCCAGGATGGAACAGTTCCTTGGCAGTTTTGAATTTGTCTGGATAACTAGTTGATTGTATTGTATAGCTATCAGTTATTATGTTTTGGACAATTCCATAGCTTTTGTTTAGTTTTATGGGCTATACATATATATAACAGCTTGGATTGGCGATGTAAAAATTATATTTCCTTAATATAATGTGTTAATTTTCTTCTAGAAAAAAATGGAAAGGGAAGGCTTTGGGAATAAAACAATAAAGAAGTAGTCATATATTGTAATTAAAAATTATGTGTTCATTTAATAAATCAATTGATAGTAGTAATGAGAGACCACATGGCATTTTTATGTTTTTTCTTAATTTTTGATCTCACAAAAGGTACCAAAACCACATAAAAATTGTAATTTCAACATTTTCAACTAATGAAATAATAAATAAATGATTTTATTATACAATAAAAATGATTATTTTTTAGATTCAAAAGCTAAACTTTGGAAGTTGATTTAAAAATTTACCAACTAATTGAAAGTCAAAAGCTTTTGACTCAAAACTAATTACAATATATCCTGCCATAGGCAGGTATAATAATATATACTTAATAAATGACACTCCCACAAAGGAAGGGACACTCACCACTTAAACAATATATATACCTATCTTAAGTAGACTAATATTGTGAAAACTCGGGAATCTGGTTCATCAATGGTTGCTCAGCCCTCTAGGCCTAGTTTTATGTTCCCACGAGGCTCTTGGGCGCTAGTTAGCGAACGGTCGTGCCTTAGGGACTGTGCACTCTCAGTTCCTTGGGTGGTAAGTCCCTCCCTTATCTCCATAAGGACCTAGATGTGATCCATTATGAATTCAGGTTGTCAGAAGGACGAGAGGTACATAAATAGTTAAGTTTGATCTTGCTATTAGTTATGGGTGACGACGACCTAGACTATGACGATGAGGTGTTTAACACAATCGACGTTTTCCCATTGGATCTCAAGCACATTCACATGCAGACATTGAAAATGGCGATTGACATGTAAGCCCTCAAGCCGTTGGATCCCCCCCCCCTTCACAAGATACTGAGGTTGCACACCCCAAAAATGCCCCGAGATTGTGTCATTCAAGTGGGAGAAGCTCAAAATTCAATTCAGGAGATAATACACTTAATGTCACTAAGGAAATCAGCTAGAAGTTGCATCACCCGACTGTTTCCCATAATTCTTTCCATGCAGAGCCCTCGACTCTAAATCCAGAGAAATACACCAATCCGTATTTATCACCAGCGAGGAAAAAAAGCTCAAATATTTGCTCACAAAAAATTGTTGGAAAGTATGGCATGAATGAAAGAAGAGGGTGGTGGGCATTGATGTGGCAATCAAGGACATCCCCAATCTTGCTAGGAGGACTGCAATTGGGAGGTTTTGTGGTAAATCCATTTCCTTGTCGTCCATGAAGTCTCAGTTAAACGACAATTGGGTTGGAGTGTTGGTATATTGCTTTGTATTCCATACTCTAGCCCAAGGTTGGCTCTACTTCATCTTTAACACCCATGAGGATATGATGGAAGTTTTTAGTCATCCATGGGGCTAGGGTCCCTTGGGTCTGGTTCTAAAAGAGTGGTCCATCTCTTTTGACCCAACAAGGGACATACATTCTTCATCCAAAGTATGAGCCATACTACCAAACTTGCCTTTGGCTTTTTGGCAAGAAGAGGTCTTGATTGCTATTGGTAATTGTATAGGAAAATTTGTCAGCCTAGAACTCGATTGGGACTCTAAGACAAATAGGCACTGGGTCTGGCTTCAAATAGAAGTGGGCTTGCATAAAAGGTTGATGGAAAATATCGATCTCATTTGGGGATGATTCTCTATCTCTCAAAGAGTCGACTATTGGCACGTTCCCTTCCATTTCTTCAAATGCCATGCAATCGACCATCTCCAAGCCCAATGCACCTGAATCGTGGCTCACTTCCCACCATTCTTGAAGGTTTGGAAGAGAACACCAATATAGATGAATCCTGAGCCATAAAAGGTGGTGAATTCAAATAGCTCAGAGGGTAGCGACATAAATATGACACAATCATCGTTTCTAGGTGGAAACTCTCTAAAAGACACACTCGACACTCATCCTGATAATAAATTATGTCCCCCTACTCTAGTTCATATTTCTACGACGTCGCCTTTTCCATTATTCCTAAATCTAAAATTATGGGCCCTCGTGTTTCCCCCATCATCCCTATGCCCTGTAACTGCCCCTCCCTCCCTGTTTATGAGGCTTCCCTTCCTTTATAAGAGTCAGGCAGAGATTCTCTTTCCTTATTTTCTAGAAAGAATACTTTGGCCTCCTCCTTGGACCCTTCTAATGAGGCTAACCCTTTTGCCTCCTCGAATTCAACCCCCCTCTCCTCTACAGTAATCAAATCATACTACCTTCTTTTCTCTAAAAAACCCAAAGGTTAGGCAAGGGAGGCCTATCGAGGCTTGCCTATGGATAAAGGAATTGGCAGGCATGTGGGGAGAAAATCCTCTGTCTCATTGGCTCAACTTCAACTAGTCAAAGAAATCTAAAGTGCTAAGCACTCTACAATTATTTGGGCCCTTAGATAGGGTGACACCCAGGAAAAAATTCACTAATGAAAGTCCTCTCTTTCAATGCTCGGGGAGTTAGGGGCACTCCCAAACTCTTAGCCCTCAAGCAGTTGTGTCAGGTTGCCAACCCTAACATTATGATGATTCAAGAAACAATGTGTAGTAGTGCAAAAGTATTGGATTTGATTAGTCCATGGCTTCTAGGTTGGTCATTTTTCTCTTTAGATGTTGATGGCCTCTGAAGGGGTCTACTCTCAACTTGGAGCCCTCACATTAAGGTGACCGATAAGTCTTCTCTTCCCTCCTACCTAGTCTTACAAGTTTTTGAGAGAACGCTCAACTCCTCCTTCAAGATAATCAATATTTATGGCCCATACTCAAATCACTGCCCCTTATAGGATTGAATTAGCAAGTCGGGAGTCTGCAACTCGAAAAACATCATACTAGGGGGAGACCTAAATTTTACCCTCTATTTGCATGAAGTATGGGGAGTGGCTCCTTGCCAAGATATTCTAGAAAACTTATTCTTGCGTTGGCTGGAATCTCATCATCTTTTCGACTTGGCGCCTCCTAAACTCTCTCACAAGTGGTGCAACGGAAGAAAAGGGGACAGTTTGATAGCTAAACGGTTAGATAGGTTTCTTGTCTCTGAAAGAATTCTTGAAAACCCTTGGTTCTTCAAATCAAGAGTAGAAATCGGGGGTCTTTCTGATCACCTTCTAGTCTTTTTGGAAATCGCATGCCTTAAGGAAGACCTTTCTTCCCTTTGAAATTCAATCATGATTGGATTAAAGAGAAGGATGGTCAAAAGTTGGCGGAGGATACCTGGATCCACTTGAGCGAAGAGTCCGAGACTCCTCTCATGCTTTTATTTGCCGAAAATATTTCCAAAATCAAACAAGCAACATCCAAATGGGCCAAAATATTCAAGGAAAAACAATCGGGCCTCCTAAGGGAAGTGGAATCAAATCTTAGGCTCCTCCTTATTGATAGAGATGCAGGAAGCCTATCAGGCGAAGAAGACGTCTTGCTTCAATCGCTTTTGAAGAAAAAACAAACACTTCTAGCAGATGAAGAATCAAAATGGCGCTAAAAAGGCAGAGCCATATGGATTTGAGAAGGGGATAACAACACTAAATTTTTCCACATGTTTTCTAGTTACAGGAGAATGTACAACTCCTTTTGGGAAATCACATATCAGGAAGGTGGAAAGGCTATTGAGCCTGAAGAGATTGCTAAAGCAGGTAAATGTTTCTTTTCTAACATCTTCAAGTCCCCAGTGGGGTGCCCGTTGACCAAAATTTGGTCATCTATATTTTTCCATTCTTGGATTCATAAAATCTTTATACCGAAAGAAGACATTTTTGGAACTTTTATAAGTTCACTCTACAACCCTCAATCTCAGCTTCGTCATTCACTTTTCAGATCATAATTTTTTTTATGTATGCCTAAGTTATTCAAGATCTGGTCTAAAGGTTCGAAGGAGAGATTATGAAGAGTTTTTCTAAGTATCATGTTATCCTCTCCATTTTCGAATTGTGAAGTACTCTCATCACTTATTTCCCTCACCTTCCATTGCCACACTTAACCATTTTTCTCTTTTCACCACTCTTCTCCATATGCTCCACTAGTCTCTACACTTAGACGTTTTTGGGAGTCTTCCTTCATCTTCTCATTGGGTTCGCAGGTTGGCAGACTCATACATTCCCTCATCTTCTCACACTCCCTCACTTGCCAACCCGCTATCTACATATTACACTCTCTACCTTCGACGCCTACATTTCTCCCCTTCCCACCTAACTACTCATCTCCTCATCGGGTTCACGGGTTCATGGGTTGGCGGGCCTTCATTTCCACCCACTTGCTTATCTCATAAGTCCATTTTAACACTTAGCCATTTTTTCAGTTTCGCGTGTTTGTGGGTTCGAGTCCTCATCCTTCCATTTTCCGCAACATTCATATTGCACTTCAACTCCCGCGTTCTAAACTTCGACCATCACTTAACTTTTATTCTCATTATGGATCACGCGTTCCCAAATGTCCCATTCTTTTGATGCTTGTGAGTCTGACCGCTCGCCCTTCTATACTTAGTTTCTTTGGATCACTCATCCAACCGCGAGTTGGTGGGTTCAAGAAAATTTCATGGTTAACTTCACTCACCTCCCTTCCCTCACCCCCGTGAACCCGCAAACCCTCCAACCCACCTCTCCCTCATCCCCTCTTGTCCCATCTCACATACTTAGCCAAATTCTCAAAACTATTCCAAGGCATGAAAACCAATGAATGAGAATATGACACATGGCAATGAATGAGGTCATCACATGTGGAAACCAACCACATTGTGACACATGGCAAATGATAAGTGGTTACCCATGGCAGTAACATGGCAACCAATCAAATGATGACACATGGTAAGCTGAGAATCGTGACACATGGGAACAAACTGTGTGTTTACACGTGGCGATGATGTGGACCATTCTCGTGATGACACATGGGAGTGACTCATTGATGACATGGCATGAGGTGGACGATGACGGGATTCCAAAAAATTCTTATTTTATTCAACAATTTTCCAAGGGCTGAATCCTCCAAGCTCCATAATTTCTTCTCTTCTCGTGTTTCTTGCTAAGTGTATCAAACACTTAGTATTATATATCATGAAGAATCTAATATCCCAATGCATTTGGGATAGAATTTTAAACCAGAAAGTCAAATTTTATGAAGGGACGAACGAAATTCATCCAAGGGCCCACATTTGCCCATCAATTTTGATCGATGGTCACTGAGCATTGATCTTGCGGAGGCCATAACTTGAGCTTCGAGTGTTGTAATCGTGCAATATTTATACCATTGGAAAGGTATTTTGACGTAGAATATGGTGGTATAGGTTTCAAGTGATGAAAGTTGATACATTTTTCTCAGAAACTAAAATATCATTTAGTTGCATTTTTAATGGGCCTGTGTGACAACTCAACTTCACGAGCTCATATCTTGAGATCCGAGCGACGGATTTGCGTAAAATTTATATCGTTGGAAAGATAATACGATGAAGATCACATCAAAAGTGATTTACATGGATAACAATTTGATTATCATTCCCAGCAAATTAAAACACAGTCTGCCTATTTTAAATGGGAAATTAATTAAATTGTGAAAATTATTTAAAAACTTTTATTAAAAATGGAAAGGCACTTGTTATAGCGCAATTTGTAGGTTGGGAAAATATCGACCCAATCACGGAACAAGTGCTACAACTTGGTATTCCTACACCCAATGTCACCTCGATGTAGGTCCCGTGATCCTGGTGACCCCAGGGGGATTGAGATGGAGATGGAGGGAAGCGGAAATGAAACCTCTAGAGGTCAAGTCTAAATGGAAATAAAGGTAGGGAGATATTCCTTGTAAGTTAAGAAATGGCTGCCCCACAAGTATAGTACTTGTCCAAATGATTGTACCTGCCCAAGACACAAGAAACCACACTTTACAATGATAGATATTAGTTGGATCAACAAGTTAAGCTTGTTGTCCCTAATTTGCAGCAGTAGATAAAAATATATATCAGCAAATAAATGGTACTATAAGCTGCTCAATAAGTGCTAGAGATCAAGTAGAAATTGCAAGAGAAAGACTAGCTAAACTCAAGATGAAAAGCCATTATTCTTAGCATAAAAGATAAGGATGTTGTAAACACTTGTTTGCAACAAATTATATCAACCTTGTGGATGTAACATCCAATGTATTATAGAAAGAAAATCAGCCACTGAAATCTCCTCAAACCTTGCCAAAAAGTGCATTGGACCAAGGAGAACAAGTGTGCAAATTTTGAGCAAAATCCAATGGTTGATGAGGGAATTATTCAAACAAGTAAGTTAGGGTTTCTGCAGCCCTAATGGCTGAAGATGCAATTTTGTAACAGCAGAAATAAGTACCCCCTATATGGGGATGCCATAGTGGTTGTAAGGTTCCCAAGGCACAAGGAAAACAATCCACTTTGCAAGAAGTAGAAATGACCGAAAATCACGTTCCCAATGCAATATTTTATTTCTCCAATGCAACAAATCAATGACTAGTGCCTTTACTATTGGGTTAATGGGGTCACAAGGAGCTTAGAGAAGTTACCTCCTTGGTGGTGTAAGCCCCTTTACTCCCCAAGGCAAGTTTCTCTAAGCTAGGGTTTAATCTAAGAGGGTGTATGCCCTTATACTTCTCTTAACAAACCCTTGTTATTAATGAGATGAAGTAACAAAATGGTGAAGACTGTGGTGGGGGTGTATGCCCTTATACTTCCCACCTAGATACTAGCATAAAAATACTTGACTTGAATAAAATGATAGCAAGAGAGTAAAACCATACCAAGATCAAGAGAAATGTTAAGACAATCCACCACAAGAGCTAGAAAGCATCATCCAAAGCTAGCGCTAGGCCTTCTTCCATCAACCATTCATAACATAGCCATAAAAAAGTGCACAATAGCTAAAAGATCCAAGAGGGCCGAAAATTCCAGACCAAGTCTCTCACAAGAGGGAGAGTTATGTTTAAAATGAGATCTTATGATCTCTATTTATACAAAATGTAGCTAACATATTTTCTCCACAAATTAAGGAGTAAACCACAAGATTAGGAGTCAACAACCCTAATATTTCCCCCTTAACAAAGCATATTAAACAATTCACTTAAAATTTCAATTTTGCACAAATAAAACCTTAATTGAGATGGACGTCACCCCTTTAGGGGACGTTTTGGCATTAGGAGCAAGTCGTTGGTGTAGGAGGAGGGTGTCTAGGCTTAGCAAAGCCACGTGTCAAGCATCCAGATGTGTTCCTCCAAGGTCAAGACCTCAAACCCCTCAAAACATCCAAGTTCCAAAGCATAACATCTCACCACCATACCCTAGCTCCCCACACATGACGTCATGCTAAAAAATAAGACGTTTTTCCCCTCCTGGGAAAATCGTTTGGTGAGTGAGGGATGGGCTAGGTCGTCCAAGTCATCATCAAGGCCTTCCAAGTCTAATCTCTCTCATCTGGCATGTGGGCCCATGACATCCAACCTGTGGGCTTGTCGCCCCATGGAAGCCCAAGCTAGGCTTGTTCTCCCAAAACTGTCCACCAACTAGGTCCTGCAAAGACAAATGAACACACCCTCCAAGGATCTCAAGTCATAACATCATAATAAGTGGATCCAATCAATAAAAAATCCATTTAAGCACGTGCATCAAAGATCACTATATCAAACAATTAACAACTCAAATACATTATGTGACTTGTCAAGCTTAAATATGGGAGGGTTGACGAGGTGTCCTATTGGGTAGATCTTGCCCCAAGTCAAGGAGAGCTTCCAAGAGGTCCCTCTCTAAGCCATGTAAAGTGTATGAGGTGGATGGGGTTAAGATTGAATGGGCATAGGGCTCATGACATACAAGGGGTCGTAGTGTCTCATTCATGGGTGCCTTTATAGAGGGTGTGTGGTAACTTCATCCAGAATGCACTTTTTCCAAGCCCATCAATTTCCTTTTATCTTTCTTTCTTTATATTTTATTTCATAATAGCATAAGGAGAGATTGAAGGTTATTGCCCTAGCGTGGTGACTAGGTGATGGTAATGTCACCCACAAAGACCTAATGGAAATGAGAAGGTTGGCTTGTGATGAGATCCCCTTTCTCTCAGCCATGCAATTGAGAGCCATTGCCTTGGTTTGGTGACTATATGATGACAATGTCATACCACTCGATATCCATGGAGGTGATAGGTCGGCTCGTGATGAGACCTCCTATCCTTAAACTAACCTTTCAATCATTTCTTTATTATATTGTGGGTCCCCTTTATTCAAAGATAAGCGTTTCATTGCTTTCTTGGGTGATCCCTAGGAGAAGCATATAGAAGGTTTATATAAGGCTTTTATCTTTTACCCAACATCAACCCCTATGGGCCTTTACCCCCTTCTTCCCATAGAATGAGCGATAACCCCTTCTTGGGTCAATACACCCTAAAATCCCAAGAGATAAGGAAATGGAGGGGAATAATGATGGAAAATGGTAAGTATGGTCAGGAACGGTACGATGGATCATCAAGGGATTTCCTAGTAGAAAACCCATTCCCAAAGAAGACCACTTACTAGGGCACAATGTCAACCACCAAGGTGAAGCAGGGCAAAAGGCATAATGTCCAAGAACATATTATGAATTCTAGAGCAATCTAAGATACAACATAATCAAATGGCTTAGATATTGAAATGATGCTCACCATAATACTAACTTGTACCTCATGGAGCAAGGCCCACTGCCTTCTGGAAGCNAAAAGGCATAATGTCCAAGAACATATTATGAATTCTAGAGCAATCTAAGATACAACATAATCAAATGGCTTAGATATTGAAATGATGCTCACCATAATACTAACTTGTACCTCATGGAGCAAGGCCCACTGCCTTCTGGAAGCCAACTGGTGTGGTGGATGCCATCTATAAACCTGTGACCATCTGCGGGGGTGAGTGGGTTTTCCATCTGTGAAAATGGTATTGTTGGTCGTGTAGTCTCTCGACACTCCATATCTGCAACCTGAGGGCCTCAAGACATCATCTCCTTAGTTGTCCACAAAATGGGGATAACATCTGGCTCCTACTTGGGGACATGTGCTCGTCGTAGAGTGAATTAGAACCGCAACATCTCCTGGTAGACACATGCCTGCAAGTAAACATCAAACTGTCAAGTGCAGGATGGCCTACTCATCCTTATTCTCATATGACCATAAACCAAAACAAACTAAGCTAGAAAAAGAAAAGTTTGACATTTTTTCAAAAAATTCTAAACTAAGCATGAAATCAATATGCAAGTAGAGTGAAATGCATCTAAACTAGTATTAGGAATCAAGATGCAAAATGCAGGGAATCAAAATGAGTTACCTACTTACCTGGGGCACATGCCTTGAAGAAGTCATGTGACCTAGATGTGAGGTTGGAGAAGAGACCCATCTAATGAAAATGACATCTTTCTCTCGTCTAATGATGTCAGATAGTACCTTTATTTGTTAGACTTCTTCTTGATTATGTAAGGGCCAAGCCAAGAATTGTTGTCTTTTTGTTCATATCTGGGCTTACCCTTTCTTTTGTCTCACATGAGCACAAGGCTTCCTTCATTGAAATCAATGCAAGGTGTATTCTCATCATATGGAGGCTCTACGTGGTCTGTATCTTCGATGAATTCTTTATTTTTCTCATCTTCCTTTTGTATAATATGAATAGATTCTGGCTCTGTCTTCTGGTATTGTGCAGTCTTCTTGTTATTTGTCCATGGGATAAACATCTCTATTGCATCTTCCTACATGAAGGGTAACTCATATGGATCATACTAAAAAATATGGGGAGGTATATCATGGTAGTGTTCACTGACAAAGTTGGGTCCCCTCAGATTCATCACATGCGTGTCTTTCTTTTCTCTGTTATGCATGATCTCATATGTGCGATCGCCCATGGGAATATATGCATGTGTACGATTCATACTAAGGAAACCTCCAAGGGTTGAGGACCAGGTCCTTGACAAGAGAATCCCCTCGGCATCAGGGACATCGATCACCAATATATCCATGAGGAAAGAAAAGGCCAGAAGGATTGACAAGGTACAAACAAGACTCAGATGCACTGAATTGTCCAGTTAAAGACAAAAAAAAGCTAGACAAACATGAAAAAACAAATGAAAGCACATATAACTAACCCACAAAGGAGACAATCCCAATTATGGTCGTCGATTCTATTACGGGGAAATTCCCCTATGACTATTGGTTAAATCCACAACACAACAAGGACCTTTAAATAATGAACTCTATTCCAAAATTGTAATCAAAAGATCTTGTAACTAACATCATTAGCGAACTACTAACAGTAAGGAAAAAAAATCATACTAGGATCGCTACGTCCGATGAAGATCCCACATTAGAAAACCTTTTGTGCTCCTTCCAAATTATCCCTTTGCTACAAAAAAATCAAATAGAGAACCTCAAAGGGGGGTAGTTATATAATAAATAACTCTCAAAAACATGATCGAAAGTAAAACAAATGCATTAATTAGTGTTCTAAGAATTTAGATGTTTAAACATAATCATCATGCATTAAAACACAAGTAACTGATGGGAAAGATGTCTCTTTATTATTAAACAAGATAAAGGTAGTTACCACCTACACCTACTGTGACACTGCTTTAGAACTGAACTTCGGGTCTCTCCACCTAGGCCATTGACTATAGATAACACCTTCGACTCTAATGCTCATGCAAGTACAACGAAGAAAAATGGGATTCTTCTTGACCAAATATATAGAGCAAGGAAAGGTTGGAAACATTGGGTATGAAGAAATGAATCAACAACAAGGGAATAAGGTCTAGTAGACAGAGAAAGAAAATGCCAAAATTATGTTGCTTCAATAATGATTGTTCTTCTCCTCTAGCCATAGGCTAATTTTATACCCTCTCCAAGTGGTTGGAGAGGTTAAAATAATTGTGTACGTGAAAGAGGGTGTCAGGAACCGGGTGAACTCGTGAACCCCACCCAAAAATATGCAATATACTGTTTTTTTATGCAAAATTAAGGTGTATGGAACCTACAATGGAGTAACATCCATATGTACATGCCTTGCATAGTGTTTGATGTATGGGATGCCTTGGGTTCTACGTTAGTTCTAAAAAAAAAACCTTTTGACCATTGGCCCTTCTGGTAAACCAGAACAATACACCGCACACATAGTGCACAACGTAGTATCACCCAAGATGGCTTATGGGTGACTGCAGGATGCATGTGTCTATAGTCATGGAAGGGGTTGGGGATGTTCTTTTTACTTCTCTTCTATTTTAACATATATTCTACCATAAGATTCATCAGATCTCCTACTTTATCCATTCAATGACATATATTTTGCATGATTATACTAGTGTGTGCTGTAAATAAACCCATTCATTCATCTAACCATTCATTTATAATTGTAGAAACAACAAAAATCATTCAAACACATTGCAACACATGATTTTATCGTGGTTCACCTCCTTGGGCTACGTCCACAAAGATCATCTGATTTATTCATTCTTCTTCAAAAATAGCGATGCACGCATTACTTCATATGGTTCTGGTAAGGCTGACCAACGCCGCACCAAGCTCCAGAACTTGCGACCCGACCCTCAGTTACAACTCAACATTGATTCCATCCAAGCTCTACAGCTCTAAAAAATACAAAGACTTAGGGTCATACTCAAAATGATGCTCTTCTCTATAAAAAAGGATGATACCTCAATATACCTCACACATCTTCTATTTATACTACAAAATGGGTAAAAACCCTTACACTATGACTCAAAAACCCTAACTTTAAGTGGACTCTACTTGTCCACTTTCTAACTCATTGTGTGCGGTTGGTCTTCGATCCAACCGTTCCTTGTGCTGATCTTCCTTCTTTTTTGGCGCACACTGCTTCGTTTGATCCATTCCACCTTGCTTACTGTGCTTAGCTCCCAAAATTTCCTGCTCCAATAGGCCCCCAACACTAACCTACGGCTTGTCCCGAGCCACTCAGGTAGTGTGTGTCTTCTGCACTGATTTCTCCAACTCCTGGAATTGTTTTTCTAGTTCATCCACTTTCTTCTTGGCCTGTGCACTTTTCTCTGTTAAGGTCTCCATGACCTGAACTGTGATGTGCTCCTTCAACATTTGTATGCTTTATGAATGCACCTACTCCAAATTTCCTTTTTCTGTCTCCAGCTCTGCTATCGTCTTTTCTTATTTCTCTTACAGGGGCTCCAACTGATCCTATTGTGCTTGCTTCTCCTCCTGTGTGACCTTTACCTCTACCTGCAAGTTTTTCATCTCCTACGTGCTCTTAATCCTGTCTGAGATGCTCATTGTCTTTTGTCGCGGCTTCAAATCCTAGATTTTTGTGTTTAACTTTTCTTCTTTCTGATCCAACTACTAGATCCCTTCATTTTCTTCTAGGCTTGTCCAAAGTTGCATGGTCCTTCGTAAATTTCTGTGAGTTCCTTGACTTCCAACACAATGTTCTCTGTTTGTTCTATGGCTTGTTGCTCCCTTTCGGATCAAAATTCTGGAGGTGTGGTTGGTGTCAGCTTCCCAACCAGCTCTACTATCTCCTTTTTATATTCCTCCATTGTTTGTGCTATCTTATTTAGATTTTCTTCTACGTTGATTTCTCCTTCTAGTTCGCTCTCTGGAATTGTCTGAAAGACTTCCTCAAGTATTATTTCCAATCTCTTTATGCATCATTTTTCCTCTTATTGTTCTAGTCACACTTTTGTAAGAACTGTATCGAGCACTTCCTTAGCTTCCTTGGTTTTCTCTAGGTTTTTGGCATTCGTCCTCGCCCTGGATTGAACCTCTTGCGCTACACTCACATGCAACTTATATAATTCTTTTGTTGGTATCCTCACCAATACAAACTCTATCTATTCAACATCCTCGAGTTGTTTCTATGCCAAGTCCTCGTTTATTCGCAACATGTATTTAGTCAGGTTAAAATTCTTATTGGCCAATGCTATTATCTACAATGTTGCTTCCTCCCTCTACACTATTTGTTGTTATGTTTCATCTTCAGGTTGTGCCTTGGTAACCCGTATTTTCTCTAATACCTTCCTGATCTGTGTCAGTTGTTGCATTATCCTTTCTCTTTGTTTTTCTGCCTCCTCATATTCTTCTGAGACACAGTCTTGTACTCTCTCCGCGACTAGTTCTGCATCGTCCTATGTTATGGTGTATTATGGGTCTGCCTTGTGCGCCTTCATTTTCTTGCATGCTCCATCTGACGGAACAATCATTCTCTTTGGCGGATTTCATTGTGTGGGCTCTGTTTTTCCTGGGGTATCTGGTATACTTCCTTATGTTTTTCCCTCCTACGCAGGGATGTTCTCCTTCCTTTGTGTGACACCATTAGCAGGTTTTGCGTGGTCCTTCTGTTGTGTGACAGACTTGGGAATACACTTCTTCTTTGTTGCTACGCTCCCCCTATTGTCTTTGTGCGCCCTACTGTTTCCCTTATATTTGCTGCTGGGGTACTTTTCTCTTGTGACGAGCCTGCTTCTGCTGGTTGTTTGTCTTTTGTCGGTTGCTTGTCCTTTGGTTGTTCTACTGGAACCTTCCATTCTTCTTTCCATTATTTCACTTCCCACTGGAATTATTATGCTGTGACACAATATCTCATCTGAAACCACTTCTTCTATGGATCCTTTTTAGCCTTGATCCACATATTGTGTCGTGATGCTTTAAATTTTTCTATCATTTTGTGCTCCTCCACCACCTTTGGTGGTATCCTCCAAATATCTGCCACCTTTTCTTAGATTTCCTCAAGGTATATCTTGAATATGATGGTATTTTCCTTCCTATATTTTGTGATAGTTGTGTGCCATAGTGATATTCATATTGCGTTGCGTGACACCTTCCAGTTCTCTAACAAAACATGATGTATTTTGGGTGCTTCCAACCCACTAGTGCAATCAATATCATGATCCAAGAGTAATGGAAATCCATTCCTACATCTTGGGTGTCCTTGTAGTCATCCAAAAATAAATTAATAAAATATGGGCTCCATCTTAAAATAGTTCCCTTCGCGCACTACGTGACTGTTGCTATTATGCCTGCTGAAACTTCCTCCTTGCAACATTTCCTGAATATTTTACAGGCCATCAATTTGGTTGCGATCCTTATTGTTGGTTCACTGATCCTTTTGACGATGACCCCTGTGGATCCTCTCTCTATCCAATAGGTATGCTTCATCTCTTCTGCCAAGGATTTCTCCTTGGTCTTGTCATCTAGATATTCCGCAGGTGGCTAGCCATTGGTGGGCAAACCTGTTATTTTTGCTATAAAATCAACGTCTATGGAAACTTTTGTATCCAACCACAAACACCTCTATGCACGACTTCTAGTAATTTCTTAACGCAATTATTTACGTCCTTGCCTTTTCCAAAGTGTGGGATCTCCAATAGGTTCATTATACATGTATTATATATCCATTGTATCCATTGTTTAGGTTTCATTATGGGAACTCTCATCACACTGAACCCTCTACTTTCTAAGTATACCTACTGCACAAAATTCAGTAATTTATTTGTGTCCCTAACATCATGGTCTGAATAATGAAGTTTATCTATGCATCCAAGTAAATTTATGACATTCTTTACGCCTGTTGGTATGTCTGGTAACACAATGGTTACCTCTTGTTGCTTGTGCGAGAATCTGCAGACCTGTTGTTTTCCCTTCCCATTTCCTGGTGCACTTGAGGGCCCTGCTTCCTGATATGTTTTCTCTTCCTCTTCGCTAGACTCTTGTTGCATCGTGTTCTCTACTACTGGTGTTTGTTCCTGTTGTGCTGGATCTGCATCACCTTGAGTCCTTGGCTCGTAGAACTCAGTCCTTTCCTCATCCACTTCCTATGTGGGCGGAACTGTTTCCTACATCGGGTTTGGTTCTACTGCTATGTTTGGTGGATCAATCTACATCTATTCTATTTTCTCTTCGACCAGTGTAGGGCTCGCCGATTCTAGGGAAGGAATAACGTCAATATCCACCACTCCCTCCATTTGTGTAGGGTTTTTGGCCTCCACTATTGGCTCCGACGACGACCTATTGTTTCTCTGGGTTCTCCTTGAAATATGGCTCAGTGCTACCACTTTGGTTGGCTCCATCGTGATGGAATCTAAATGGGTTTGAGTCTGAAATCTCACTGTCCACCTGCTAAATCGCCTGTATGTTCTTCACTTCTCGCTGCTTAGCTCTGCGTTCGCTCGAATTCACAATGTGGCTTGTCGAACACCAATTTGGCTTCTAAAGTGCTTACATAAATGCTCCAAAGCTTGCCAGTAACACTTCCTCCACCATCATACATGTTTGTTTCACGCCTTCCTTTTTCTGGTTACCGGTATTTCTCTTTCCCAACTGTGTCGTTTTTTCGCTGCGTTGTATTTTTCTACTGTGATTTGTCTCTAGTGCACTGGTATGTCTTTTTGTCGTATGTATCTTGCACGCAATATCTTCACTTCTTGTCGCCCTGACTTTCTGTCTGCCACACACTGTCATTCTCAATCATTTATTCCTCTAACTACTTATTTTTTGTTTGTTTCTTCATTTTTCTACTTTTCTCTTCCTTTTTCTTCTTTTAACTCCTACGATTTATAATATGTACAAGTATACTTGTTGCGTTGCAACTACTAATGGTTAGTGGGTCGACTGTCCCTATACAGTTTCAGTCGACTACCATTCACCAGTCCTTGAACTTCCTTTCCTGCTAAGTCTTGCAGTTGTACAACACCTCCCTCTGTGATAGACTTTATCTGGTATGGCCCTAGCCAATGCATTATAGGTTTCCCTAGGTGCTCCAAACACTTACTGTCATAGAAAAGAAGTAGATCTCCTACTTTGAATTTCTTCTTCTTAATATGTTTGCCATGCCATGATTTATCCTTTGCTTTCTTTACTTCTTGGTGGAAACCTACTATGATTTTGTCTTCTTCTAATTCCATCAATTGAGCCAATATTTCATGCGGTGCACCTCTTTTTTTCATATCCGTAATTTTTGCAATGCACAAGCTTGGTATCAAATAATCTAAGGGAACTATTGCTTCCTATCCATACACTAATCTAAAGGGTGTCTACCCTGTTATATTCTTTCATGTAGTTCTATAAGCCCATAGTACTACTGGTACCTTCACATCCCAATCATCTTTGTTTACATTACAAATATTTGTCAAGGAATTCTCCAAAATCTTGTTAAAGGCTTCCAATATTCCATTTGCTTGAGGATGATAAGGAGTGATTTTTTGATGATATATCTCAAATTCTTCCAGCATTGCCTGAATTTTATTGTTGATGAAGTGAGTCCCCTGATCACTCATCAATATTCTTGGACATCCAAACCTTGCCACTAAATGTTCAAATAGAAAGCATCCTACAATATCTGCGCTGCAATCCTTTACTGTTGTTGCCTCATCCCATCTGGTTAAGTATTCCGTCATTATAATAATATATCTTGCGCCTGATATTCTTGCCGGTGGATTAATTGGACCTACAAAATCTATTTCCCACTTATCAAATACTTGTAAAGTCACTTGAGGTCTCAATGACATCTCATCCCTCATGGATGCCTTCCCAACTCTTTGTCAAACATCACACTTTTGACAATATTCCTTTGAATCCTTTTGAATTGTTGACCACCATAATAATGCACGATATACCTTCTGTGCGATAGCTTTTCTTACGTAGTGTCCTCCAACAATCCCCTCATGCACTTCTGCTAAAATGATAGGCCTTTCATGCTCCATCACACATCTCCTTAAGATGTTATCTGCTCCAAGTTTGTATAAACGACCTGCAATCAACAGATAATCTACAACTCTGACCACCAAATTTTTCTTCTACGCAGTAGTAAATTCTCTTGGTGCAAATCCTGTACTGAAAAACTCAATAATGTTAGCAAAATACTCATCAACTATTTGTGTTGAAAACAATTATGCATTTGGAAATTTGTCTTCCAAGTTATTGGGTTCTTCTCCATTAATTATCCTAGATAAGTGATCTAATCCCGGATTCAATCTTCCAGGCTTCACCACAACTTCAAAGTCAAATTCTTGGAACAAAAGTGTCCGCTTGCATATCTGTCCCCCCAACACTGGCTTATTGACTAAATATCTCAGAGACGAATGATCTGTAAACATCTTGAAATGTTTCCCTAACAAGTAATGTCTGTATTTCTGCAAAGCATAGACCATAACTAATCCTTCTCTTTCTGTAGTGTTATAGTTTTGTTCCAATATGATAACTTTATGCTTGCAAATGAAATAGAGTAATCTATATTACCTTCTCCTGGTTGTGTCAATATTGTTCCTAATGCTATTTCAAATGCGTCCACATGCACATGAAATTATTTTTCCCAATCTAAAAACACTAAAATCGACGCAGTAACCATCTTCTCCTTCAAAATATCCAAACTTTGTTGGCATTCATCATTCCACTGATACTTAGTGTCCTTCTTTAGCAATTTATCCATTGGCGCAGTAATCCGTGCATATCCCCTTATGAATTTCTTATAATATCCTATATGACCCAATGTACTCTTCAACTGGCGCATTGAATTTGGTGGTGGTAAGTTAACTATGACAACAATTTCAACAAGATCAACCAACGGACCTTGTTTACACACTACATGCCCTAACATAATACCAAAAGGTGCGGTGAAAATACATTTCTTAATATTCAATAATATCTAACATTGTTTGCATCTGTCTAACATTAATCTTAATATTGCAACATGGTCCTTCAGTAAGCTAAACATTGTCCAATTGTCCAAGTAAACCTCCAAAAACTTATGAATAAAGTCCTTAAAATCTGCTACTATTACTCTTAAAAAAATGGTTGGTGCATTCTTTAGCCCAAATGGCATGACTGTATATTGAAAAGATCCTCATTCTCTAGCAAATCTAGTCTTATGTCTGTCTTTTGGAGAAATCCTTATCTAGTGATATCCTGAAAACCCATTTGTAAAAGAATAAGCTTCTTGACCTCCTACATTCTCCAAAACTTCGTCTGTAAATGGGGTAGGAAAATGATCATGTAAGCAAGAATCATTCAATTTTCTCAAATCTACACAGATCCTAATTCCCCCTTGCTTCTTTTCATGCACCACCATAGGACTGATCCATTATGATTCTTCCATAGGTTCTATGACATTAACTTCCAACTTCTTTTCAATTTCTTCCTTCACTTTCTCTTTGTATATTGGATTCAATATGTAAGGTCTCTGTCTTATAGGTCTGGCTTCTGGCTTCAAAGGGATCTTCATCTCTCCTATTTCTCCTGCTAATCCCTTCATTTCTAAAAATGTCGTTGGGAATAAGTCACTGTAATCACACAATAATTCAGTGATTATTTCTACTGTTTGATTATCCCAATAATATCCAATGATGGAAATGTTCGGGTTTTCTGCAGTTCCAATGTTTACCTTCTTGATATATAATGGCACATCATAATACTATGAATCTAGATTTGGACCGTCTATCTCCCTTTCTCCTTCAACTTCTGAGATCTAGATATTGCACGGGTTTTCTTCTGCTGGATCTTCTTCTTCTGCGACGTGATAACAATGTAGTAATTGTTTCACTGTTTGTCTATTCTGCTTCTGATATGTTTTATGGTTCTTCAAATATTCTGTCTCTTACCACCTTCATTGTTGTATCAATCTTTGGGCTTTCATGTTCAAAGGAAAATGTAACTACAAAATTTTGTTGTATCTCTTCCCAGTTCGTAGTTTCTTTACATTGTTCCTCTTCTGTGTGCCAGTTCTTTGGAATGCCTTCTAATGTGTGAATAAAATGATGTGGCCTTTATTATGGTGGTACTAATCTCCATTGGACCATGCACCTATATACATGTTCTTTAGGTTGTCCAATTCCTCCAATTCCATCTTAGTTGTCCTGATATCTATGCTCTTGCTATGCGCTGAATTTGATGTGCAGTAACCTCTTGCACTGAAACCAATTGTTGATCTAGTCCTTGTGTGTTCCCCACCAACGGGAAGGTGTAGCTTTCAAAGAAATATCTAATACTGGTAATCTTTGAATTTCTACTACTTCTAATACAAAATTCATGAAAAACTCTTCTAAGTCATTCATACCATAAAAAGTAGGAGGCTCTCTTACCTATGAACCAATCCATCTCAGCGCATGTGTCATTTTGGCACATATGTTGGCAGATAATTCATGTTGCCATTGTTTCCAGTTTAGAAGTCCATTGTCAGAATATGAAGCACAAGAACTAATACTCCTCTAATTGAGCATGCCATCTACAGTTGGGTTTATGTAATCCTCTTCGCGTGTGCTAGTTCTGTATAGCCGATTCACATATTTTGTAAGAATATTAACTGTCGCAGGCTCCACATACCTTCCTCCTTACGAGGGATACAATGGTGCAATAAGTCTGTATTCTCCAGATTCAAAGATCATCTTCCTTGTCTTCAAATTGATAATAGTCTGGTTATGAAAATCCCAATCCAGACCCAACACATATAGATATGGTGAAGTATTATATACTATGTCAATGACTTCAAAATCAACCATGGTGCATAGACCATCTAGATCTACTTTAATTCCTTTCAATATTCTAATGGGCACTGTTATCGCACAGTTTGTAGCTAGGATAAAAGGCTATAAGGTAGAGGGCCAAACTGGCGTAACAAGAACCTATCGCATCCAATGTCACCACAATGGGAAGGTTCTTTCTCTTTAGGGAGGCTAGGCCCAGGGGAGACGTCCCTGGTGACCTGGGGCTTTGAAAGGGCAAAGGATAATAGGACAAGGACAAGATCCCCCTTTCACAGATCACCGCCAATTAGATAGTCCTGGCTAAACAACCAATAACAAGGTATAACCAAAGAAAAGAAAAACCCCTGCTTGAGACAATACAACAAGGAAACTGATACGTGCAATCTTTGATTAGTAATTCATATATATTAAAGACTATCTGGTATTCAATATGAGCAGTTTAAAAGTAAATGTTGATGAAGTCAATGTTTACAAAGTAGCAATAGCAGTAATGTCACTTCACCAATAAATACTAGAATGATACAACATTCAATATAACAAATCACTTCTTAACTCAATTAATGCCTTCAACAACCATTCAATTGCTCATAAAGTAAAACGTTGCTGCAATAAAGATGAAATATTCAAAGATGACGTCAACAAATTAGGGTTAGTAGGTTAGTCTAGGCTAGGGTTAGTATAGTTAGGGTTTTAATTTCAAAAGGTTTGAGAGTGCTTGGATTCAATTCTACTTCAACGTTGGAGCTCTTGGGATTAGTGCCTTAGGGTAGAATGGAGTCAATAAGTGAAGGACGCACAGGTTGAAGGAGATGAGATTTCAAAGGACTTGAGGGAAAAGTTTCAAGGTGCTGCTAAAGCAGGGCCTCAAAGACAGAAACCTAGGGGAGAGAGGCTCACTCCGGTGTTGGAAAAGCAAGGCCTCGTGCTCTCTCCTCCTTCCCGACAAACGGTTAGCTCAGATGAAGCACACAATCAAGACAAGAGGGCTTAATGAGGGAGAGTGTTGCTACAACAAGGCTCTTTAATCAAACCCTAAAGGAAAAACGACCCTAAGTGTAGATAACCTAGGCCCGAGACATCTTCCTCCTCTTGGACTTTAAAAGGTATGACTAGCACATGGGAAAGAGAAACAAGGAGTGTAGCTATGGCTAGGCTCACTTCCTCTCTTTCAATGGCTAAAGGTTTCTCTATCAGGGGACATGAGACAAGGACCTACTTATGTGCTTGTCACATAGGGTTTTGATTCAACAAATTTATAAGCAATATGTAAGAAATTTAAACCACAACCATTCAATGAGAATTTTTGCAGAAAAACCACTTACAATTCATGAAGAAATAACCATGCAAACCCTAGTTGTAACACCTTCCTTCAAGAGAAACACCATAAATGCCAAAAATCTCTTCCTTCAACAAGTGCGCATCACTTAGTTCAGCCAAAAACTCCTATAGGGTGCTAAAAATCAGACCTCACTATGAGTGAGTGAAAATTGATGATCAAAATGAGAGTCAAAACCCTCAATATATAGTGTACCAATGACCTAATTTTACCTTTTAGGTCATAAAAAGGCCGACAAGGACATAATGTCAAAATCATACTATTTTTACATTAAATGCTAAGTAAAAAGCCTTAATCAAGTAAAAATGAGAGTAAAATCCCCTTCAAGGGAGGCACTAGCCCTTTCTAGGGTAGATGAGACACCAAGGAGAAAAACGTTAGCCCCCCAGGGGCCTCTCCAACATGCCACATGTGCCACTGCTACCCAGTCTGCCTCCAAAAGCATCCATGAAGCTGGATGATGTCATGGTGAAGATGGAGATGTCCCAAGCCTTCCAAGGCTGGCGTTCCACTGGAAATGGGTCATTCTCCCCAGGTTTAGTCATGCCAGAGTGCCTCTGATGGAACATCCTGTTCCTCTTCGGTGCAAAATCCCTGATCCATATCCATCCTATCTCTACCCCCTGATGGGGTCTCAACATCCATCTAGTGGGCTCTTCAGCCCCATGGAGTTCCAAACTGGTCATCTCCCCATGTGTACCAATCCAAATGGTACTTGTTCATCGGGCATGGTCTTGCACATCAAAAGCTACGCCCTCCATGGGCTCATCAATCACCAGGATCATAGCAATGTTAATCACATCTCATCATCAATATTATTAAACATATGCATACAAATCCTAATACATCAGTCAATAGCTCAAAGACATTACAAAAACCTGCAATACAAGATTGGAGAAAAAGACAAGACGTCCTATTGGGCTAGTGTCCACAAGAAAAGGAAAGTTT
>SNQJ01S0056898.1:40435-58129 GCA_010110895.2 Picea sitchensis
AAGAAGAAAAGGATGGGCCCTCCAGGGCCATGCTCAGGTCAATCCTGCTCTCGGTACTCCATGTCTAGGACCTATGGGCCTCGAGACATGATCTCCTAGTTATCCCTAAAAAGCATGGATAACAGGCACCACTCTGTGTTGATTAGCTAACTTTAATTGAATAGGTGAATACCCAAATTGAGGTTCTCCCATAGCTTCCCAGGTCTTCTTTGAAGAAAGTTGTTGGCCCTTGGTTATGGAAGCAAGCGAAGATCAAGGAAGAGAACGACAAAACACGAATTGCACGAAAGACACAGTGACTGTTACCAGGTCGAAGTAAGTAAAAGAGCAGAAAAGACAGAACGAAGTAAAAGGAGGCAAGACATTGGATGAGGAGATCGAGGATGAAAAATCAACAAGGAAGATGGATCGGGGACAACTCAACAAGCGAAAAAATCCACTATTGGATGCTTTGGAGCACCGCACGAGAAGGAAGGAAAGACAGATTGGCGAAGCCCTGAAAACTCGGGTCAAGTTGACCTAGGGTTTTAGACACCTAGGGTTTTGGCATCTAGGGTTTTGACAATTAGGTTTTTGCCTAAAGGTGTCCGAGAACTATTGTAATGTATAAATAGAGGTCTAAAGGACCTTGGATGGTTGTTATTGTGGGTGTTATGGTTGTTGTTGTTGTCTCTATTATCATGTGATTGAGTGAGTATTATTGGGTGAGAGAGAAGTGTTGAGTGTAGAGCCTTCTGGTATTGTAAGATCTTCAGTTGGGTGCGAAGATCAGTCCTACAGCTGGGTGCCCAGGAAGGGGAGAGACAGAGAGAAGAAGAAAGAAGATTTGCTATCTGAGAGCACAGATAAGGACTGTATGCTTCATCCTAATATATTATAAAGCATAGTTCCATGGACGTAGCCCTAGAGAGAGGGTGAACCACATATATTTTTTATTGTGTGTGTGATTGGTGCTCTGTTCTTTGTCATTTGGTATATTGTTACTGCATTACTGTGTTAGATCTGATAGCTAAGTTGTGCAGAGTATATATGAGCTGGTAAGTGATATATAAATGTTGTATTGCTATTGTATTGGATCCACTTGATATCCCCTTGGTTGTAGACATGTCTGTCCTGCAACCCCCCGATAGCTACTTCGGGTGAGACTGCATTTGCTTCACAGGTGTTGCCTAAAGGTCCAGTAGTTAGGGCTTGTTGGTGTGCTCTTGGAGCTGAACCCTGGGTCTGCCCCTGTGCCAACAAATGGTTCCATTGTCGGGACAAGAATCTTCTTGAGGGAATGTCAAGGTGGTTTCCATCGAAGACAGAGATCTAGAAGTGGATAGAAGACCAAGAAAAGGACTTCACTAAAGCCCAGAACAAGAACCGTAATCTTAGAACAGAGGATTGGTTGGAGAGATATATCTTTACTGATATACACACAATTTTCTTTGGAGGAATCCATCAAGAGATATATGAGTGGCTAGCTAGGTTAGCAGATATCCAGTTTGAGATCAGAGCTAGGCCACCTGTGGTTTAGACGTCGGGGTTGATCAAGAAGGTCAAGAGAGTTGATAAGACCATGTCAAGAATAGTAGATCACTAGTTTGATAGTACCATTGGAGGGTATATCACTGAGTTTGTTGTTGACAAAGTAGAGTCATATAGCCAAGCCGAGAGATATTTCTTTAAGGGACCCAGAGGAAATTTTTTACATTTTCTGAAGTTGAGGATCAAGATGTTATTGCATGAGAAGAACATATTTAAGATACAATAGTTAGACAGATCCGAAAAGGCTAATGTTCAATAATTCAGACAATGACAATGACATAGAGGTTGGACATACACGCAGTGGGAGAGCATTTAAAGAAGTTCATCTTGCGAACCTGTTTAAGCAGAACTACGGGGACGAGGGTTTCTACAGTGGAGAAGAGGCAGATCTAACAGACGAGGAGCATTCAGAATCTGCCAAGACAGAGGAACCTCGTTGAGAAGAGCAAAAAACTTCAGGAACTGCGCAGACTGTTGAGGTAAGTACCAGTACTCTCCCTGTTATTTCAACAAACTTAAGTAACCAAAGTAACCTAAGTCATCAAAGCACTACCACTAGTAGTCCATCACATACTCAGTCAGGGAACCTAGGAAGATCTATGGCAGACGAGAAGAGGTTACCGACCTTTAGAGGAGATGGACCTAAAGACCCTGAACAACGCCGATTTCTCTGCGAAGCTATGTGGAGTATTAAGAATATCACTGACGAAGCTGTCAAACGAGCTCAGTTCAACACTACTGTAAGAGATCGCGCACTGAGCTAGTATATGAAATTTGTCCAAGGAGCTACACCTAAACCACTGAATACTATTAAGACTTCACTAATTGCTGAATTCAAGAAACCTAAGTGAGAATCACAGTGCATTACAAAACTGAAAGAAATCAAGCAAAGAATAGCTGAACCAGTATGGGATTTCGATCAGAGATTCAAGACCTTGACAGGCCATCTGAGTTTTCAAATCCCAGATGAGCATAACAAGGAATGGTTCATTGCTTCTCTCTTACCACACATCAAAGTTCCTTTGATGCAATAGAAGATTGCTTCGTAGGATGAGGCACTAGAGATCACCATGAAGCTAGAATTAGCCCCTACGGGAGAATCCAACTAAGGTATGAGTCAAATCTTGAGTCAGCTGACTAGTTTGTCTCTGCAGGTCGAAGATATGAAGAAAGACAAGGGAAAAGATAAAAGGGAAGACATCTGGTGTGTCAGATGCAGATCATAAGGCCATGACAAGGAACATTGTCCCCTATTCCATAAATACTTGGCCTCTAGAGCTCCAATCCCCTTGAAACAAGTTACCCTACCTTGGTGCGAGGTATGCAGAAATAAACATCGCCCTAGTGAGTGCTACTACATGTAAAAATATGTTCAGACACCCACAAATTTGTATTGCACATTCTGTAAGTCTGTGGGACATGATGATAGGGATTGTAGGGCTTATGATCTCATGCATGAAAGGTCAAGGGATATATACAATATTCAAGGTGAATTACAACAAGAAGGAAACATTACGCAGTATAACTCCCCTGGGAGAGAAAAATTCAACCCTCATCATGGATTCTGAGGAAGAGGAAGAGGAGGAGGTATGGGCCGAGGTCGAGCATAGATAATCTTTTATAACTACGCACAACTAGGACACTTGGCGAGGGACTGTCAGAACCCTTGTACCACTTGCAACTATTGCAACTCTTTCGAGCATGTTATCGAGGAATGTCCAACATTGCTGGCTAAACTTCAAGAGAAACGCGGACCTCAACATAACCCACAGATACAATTGATCAAAGAAGAACCTTGCAAAGAAGACCCTAGAGTTGTTGTTATCACTCGAGGAGACACTGTTACAGGAGAATATAGAATGATCCAAGGAAAAACTACGGAAGAATCAGGAGTCAGGAAAGCTGCAGAGAAGACACAAACTTTTGATGCAAGGAAATAAAAACAAATGTTCGAGGAGGCAAGAAGAGAATTCAAGGGAGACCAAGACTCTTCATCGAAGAGATGACCATAAGTAAGAGAATGTAGAATGCCTCTGGCATTCGATTAGTCTGCTTCGCCCGAAGATGGAAAAGAAGCAAGTAAACTTGTCAGTTTCTTGTATACGTTTATAGAGCTAATTAAATATGAGAAAGCTATACAAGAACTGCAAAATTTGGTTAGACAGTATGAGATAGATAGGGTAGATCCATTACTAAATAAAGCAGTACATCAACTATCCAAGAAGAGAAAGACAAATAAGGAACTGCACTTGAATGCTTAGATTGGAGAATATGATATAGACTATGTGGTCCTCGACTTAGGGTCGAAGGTCAATGTCATGACGAAGGAAACCTGGGCACTGATGGGAAAACCTAAGCTGATCTATTCCCCTATCAAGCTTAGGATGTTTAATCAACAGGCAATAAGCCCCTTCAGAAGATTGGAACATGTCCCTGTGGACATCGACGAAGTGAGGATGTTTGTATACTTCGAGGTGATTGAGATAGTTGATGATAACTGTCTTTACCCTACGCTATTAAAAATTGATTGGACTTTCAATAATTCCACTGTGGTTGATTTAAAGAAAAGACAAATGACGTTTGAAGGAGATGGCCTTAGGGTCTTCGCACCGATATATATCGATGAAGGTCAACGATACACTGAGCCCATCAGAGAAGAAGACCGCGCATATGAACTGGAAAAAATATACAAATTAACAACCAAACAACATGATTACATTAATCCCACGACAGATGGAAATTTGTGCTGGCGAAGTGACAATGCATGTTCATCATATTCAGAAGAAGCACTAGAGAATTGACAGAACAAAATGTACGAAGTATCTACAAGGAGATGTGCTAGATTAACCAGAGAAGTATGCTGGATCGACACATCAGTAAGTAACTTACCCACCTTTGATGGCCTAAATCCTTTAGAAACCTTCTTGTTGGACTTTGAAGAAAGTGTACCAATGCAACAACGCTTGTTGGCAATGGATGAGGTCTTCAAATCCACACCAGCAAGATGGTGGGGGACACATAAAAACAACATTACAGAATGGGTACAATGTCGTACTCTGATGACATCATGGTTCTCAGCGCAAGTGGATGACTGTGAAGTTAGGTACATAGGTTGAAGCTTCCCGAAAGACCATGTGCGAAGTTGCGAGGAAGCCTGGAGCAATATTCCTCAAGAGTAGTGGGTGCACAAATTCACAAACATGTTAGACACTATCCCTATCAACTGGTACCTTCAAGCATAACTGCACCTCATCACTATAGATTGGGAAGGTATGACTCAGAACTTTGTCACTACCTTTTTATTTGAAAGCCAATATCCTATAGTAGATCAAGCATTACAGATTGTAAGACAAAAAGTATTCGAGGAGGCACCTAGCCTCCCTTTGGAGAAAGAAGAGGATGAATGGACTATGCCTCTCCAGAAAATGCAAGGCTATTACAACATCAATGTTGATGAAAACGATGATCCTAGGAAGGTGAACATCGTAGAAATAGAATGCCAGAGAGATGTGGAAGGACCAGGAGTTGAACTACCATTTATTGGACAACCGATCAAGATCAAGAAAGTCAATATTGGAATAGAGAAAACACCGAAGGTGATACACTACCGGATGCATAACTGCTAGCCATTAGAAAGATTGATGACCACTTCATAGAGATAGTCTAGTTCCTGTCAACAGGAATGGCACCGAGTGAATATACAATCACCCAGAAGAAACAACTAGTAGTGTGCGTTGCAAAATTTTCACTTATAGCGGGACAACTATACAAGATGGGACCTGATGAGATACTGAGGAGGTGTGTTATGGAGGAATAAAGACCATTGATCCTTGCTGAAGCTCATGAAGGCATTGTAGGTGGACACTACGTAGGGAAATCCACTGCGCAGAAGGTTCTTCGAGCTGGCCTTTGGTGGCCTACCTTACACAGAGACGCTAAGGACTATTACAGAGCCTGCAATGTATGCCAAAGGGTTGGGAAATCGTCTAGAAGAGATGAAATGCCATTAGCACCACAGCTGAACCTACAAGCATTTGAGAAATGGGCCATTGACTTCGTGGGACCTATTAACCCACCAGGGAAGCGCACAAGAGCAAGGTACATAATTACTGTGACATAGTACTTGACCAAATGGGTCGAAGCAAGAGCAGTTAAGGACTGTAGTGCCACTACAGTTGCGTGCTTCATATTTGATGACATCATAACCAGGTTTGGATGCTCGAAGATCCTTATGAGTGATCAAGGCACACATTTCATTAATAAAACAATTGAAGCCTTGACCGAGGAATTTACAGTTCATCATCAGAAGAGCACACCTTATTATCCACAAGCAAATGGGACAATTGAAGCATTCAACAAGATCTTGGAGACAACGCTAACGAAGATTTGCATTGTCAATAGAGATGAATGGGATTTAAGAGTACCAACAATATTATGGGCCTATAGAACCACTTGCAAGAAGCTAACATTGCAGACCCCCTTTAAACTGGTGTATGGTCTCGAAGCAGTTGTCCCAATGGAATATTTGGTACCAAGCTTAAGAATTGCTGCCTTTACAGATATTGACGACACTGGTGTTGTTCAAGAGAGGCTTGCACAGTTGGTCAAAATGGAGGAAGACTGATTTATTGCAGGATTTCACGAGTAGGTCCAGAAAGAAAGAGAGAAGGCCTACCATGACAGACACATCAAGAAGAAGGCATTTAAGCAAGGTGATCTGGTACTGGTATATGACAGTAAGTTCATGAAGCATCTTGGGAAGTTCATAACGCATTGGATCAGGCCATATGAGGTTGCCTATGTTACCGAAGGAGCAACCACGCAATTGAAGACTTTGAATGGAGAGTGGAAGGAAGGTTTGGTGAACGGGAGTCAACTAGAGTTGTATTATGACAACCAACTGCCTTGCAACTCTCAGTAAAAGCATGAGGAAAAGGGTCTAGGTACCAGGTGTAGTTGAAACTGTGTACCAGACACAGAAAAGACAATCTGCACAAGGGAGGAAGGGAGGACTAGAGATGGAAGCACAGGCTGCCCTGCGCAGTCTAAAGACGAAACAAAGAAGAGGGATCAAATCTGAAGTGCCTCGGGACGAGTCACGGGTGAGTGTTGGGGGCATGTTGGCCCTTGTTTATGGAAGCAAGCGAATATCAAGGAAGAAAAGGGAAAAATACGAACTGTGCAGAAGACATAGTGACTGTTACTGGGTCGAAGTGAGTAAAAGAGCAGAAAAGACAGAACGAAGTAAAAGGAAGCAATACATTGAACGAGGAGATTGAGGATGATAGATCAACAAGGAAGATGGATGGTGGACAACTCAGCAAGCAGAAAAAGCCACTATTGGATGCTTTGGATCACCGCGCGAGAAGGAAGGAAAGATAGGCTGGCAAAGCCCTGAAAACACGGGTCAAGTTGACCTAGGGTTTTAGACACTTAGGGCTTTGGCATCTAGGGTTTTGACACGTAGGTTTTAGCCTAAAGGTGTTCGAGAACTATTGTAATGTATAAATAGAGGTCTAAAGGACCTGGGATGGTTGTTGTTGTGTGTGTTATGGTTGTTGTTGTTGTCTTTATTATCGTGTGATCGAGTGAGTACTATTGTGTGAGAGAGAAGTGCTGAGTGTAGAGCCTTCTGGTATTGTAAGATCTTCAGCTGGGTGTGAAGATCAGTCCTACAACTGGGTGCACAGGAAGGGGAGAGACAGAGAGAAGAAGAAAGAAGATCTGCTAGCTGAGAGCACAAACAAGGACTGTATGCTTCATCTTAATATATTATAAAGCATAGTTCTATGGACATATCCCTAGAGAGAGGGTGAACCACGTATATTTTGTGTTGTGTGTGTGATTGGTGCTCTGTTCTTTGTCATTTGGTATACTGTTACTGCATTAGTGTGTTAGATATGATAACTAAGTTGTGCGGAGTAGATATGATCTGGTAAGTGATATATAAATGATGTATTTCTCTTGTATTGGATCCACTTGATATCCGCTTGGTTGTAGACATCTCTGTCCTGCAACCCCCCCATAGCTACTTCGGGTGAGACTGCATCTTCTTCACAGGTGTTTCCGAAAGGGCTAGTAGTTAGGGCTTGTTGGTGCGCTCTTGGAGATGAACCCTGGGTCTTCCCCCGTGCCAACAAAAGTTGACTTCAAATGCTAAGTCTAGTATGATATCCCCCATATTGAAATCTCCTATGTTTGCATTCAACCTGAATTCTCTCCATTAGATGTTCTGGTTGCTCTGGCTCCTCTTATCTTGTATCTTCACCAAAAGTGTCAAACAATATTTTATCTCATGGTATGTTGAAAAATAATACATACATGTCGTTGGTGGTTGTGGAAATTCCCTGACATAATGTCTAGGTTTCTGATAGTTATGGCATACTACTAGTCCTCTAACTCCTCCAAAGCCTCTTCCTCCTCGACCTCCTCCTATGAAGCCTCCTATGTTTCCTCGATTATTTCCACGTGATGTATTATACTGAGGTCCTTGATTATACCATGGTTGTGAATTATTTTATTGTGGTGGTGTTGCACATTTTTGTGCGAGATTATACTGTTGTTCCCCTTGAAACTGTTGTGCATTATACTATGGTTGTGGATAAAACCGCTACACGGGATTATATTGTGTCTATTGTGCATTGTTATACCATGGATTCTGTGTAGGTTGTCCTGTTATATGTTCATCTTACACCCTGTATGTATCTAAAATCCTCTCTTTCATCATTTCCAAAGTTCTGTAGTCCTTGTCTTTGTGTCCAATTGACTTGCAAAAATTACAAAATGTGCTCTTTGGTACTCTCTGATACTTTTGCATAAGAGGGAAACGATAGGGATCATGCCCATGTGTTTTGAAAATATCACACCATAGTCCTCTTGAAGATAAAGGGTTTGGCATACCCACTCCAATATGCTACACAAATAATGGACACTCATTCTTATAATGGCCTTGTGTCTTGCAAATTTTACACCAATTATCTTCTCTTTTCTCCTTTCCTTTATTCTGATTCAACTGGAATGTTAAGTTCTTTAAACATTATCTCAACTCTTCCACAAATGGATCTATATGTTTATACAGATCCACAAACAAATGTCTATGTTGCATATCAGTAATAGGGTATTTTAACTTTCCTTTTAGTCTCTTGAACTTTTGGTCCACCTCCCAGACTGATTTTCCTGGTTTTTTCTTAATCTCTATCATTTCATTCATAAAATGATCCTTTGAGCTTGGCTTATGAAATTCATTGATCAACTTCCTTTTCACTTCTGCAGCAGTAGTAGGTGCTCCTGTCGGTTTATTTACTGCAAGACACATGTACCAATCTAATGCATAGTATTTGAATGCAATTGCTAACTGTGCAAACTTAGTATGTTCGTCCGTAATCTGCTTGGCTTCCCAAATCTTTTCACAAATAAAAATATTATTCTCTGGGTCCTCCGACCCTTCTCCATGGAACTCAGGTAACATAATAGTGGGATCTTGACTTTCCATTGTGAAGTTTGTTGTACTACCACCTCCGCGTGGTGTAGAAACTTTAATGTTGCTTGTTGAATTACTTCTACTTGAATTGGACCCTTGTCCAAAAATTCTTCTACCACTAATCACTTGCTGGTTAAATGGTTTTTCTTCTTCATAGGTCTTAGTCGCACATGGGGTTGTAGGTTCCACACTAATTTAGATCTGGAATGGAGATCCTTCTTCTACACTAGACCCATGATCTCTGGTTTTCCTCTCATATGTGGCGTGCAAGATATACTCAATTTGCCTGGTGGTGCGAAGATCCTCTACCTGTTCCTCATCGTTGTCCAAGCCCTCTCACTTGATTACTGTCCTCTTCTTGCTATTCATCTTATAATGGTAGGGTAATCCATTGCGCTTCACACCTACTTTCCTTATGATTTCCCTGGTTTGTTCATCATCCATCATGATGGGGTCCATTGCTTCCTTCTTCTAGCTACTCTCCAGAGCCTTCTCCATATCTCAAATCTTCCTTAGTGTTTCCCCTAGCTCCCCCATGCACGCAGAGTGATATAGATGTCTGATTCCATGGTCATCACACCTTTATCGTATAATAAGATCTTTATCGACGTGTAAAGAGACCTAATGTATCTTCCTCTGGGTCCCTTTAAGAAATCCTGCTCTACAACAGTATATGACTTTATTGTGTCTACTACAAATTCTGTAATAAATCCTATAGTAATACTATCTCACCAGAAATACACTACGCATGTGAATTTATTATTAACCCTTTCCAGTCATGTGATGTTATAAGAAGTCCATTCTATTGGCCTAATCCGATTAGTCAGATGGGTATCCTTCAACCTCAATAACCATTTCTGTAAAAACTCTAGAAAGTAAAAAAAATATGCTTCATGCAAATCAGTAAACACATACCTCTGTAGGTACTGTCGCGGTGTATATCTGGAAATTTTGTTATCTTTCTGCGTGAACTCTAGCTTCTTTGTATCCAACCATCTTTTAATCTCTTGCTTCATAGGATTCCATGGCCCGAACATCCATTTTTACCATTGCATCTTCATCAAACCCCTTCGCGGCTGTTATTCTGAGTTCCAACTAACAACAAAACCATTTGCTGGATGTATGGGCTAACCCATGTTCTACCTTAGTTCTCCAACAAAACCCTTTTCACCATCGTCCCTTTTGGTAAACTAGAAGGATACACCACACAAAGAGTGCACAACATAGTCTCACCCAAGATGGATTATGGGTGATTGCAGGATGTAGGTGTCTGAGGACATGGAAGGGGTTGGGGATGTTGTTTTTACTTCTCTTATATTTTAACATATATTATACCAAAAAATTCATAATATTTCCTACTTTATCCATTCAATGTCATATATTCTGCATGATTATATGCGCGCACACTGCAAATAAACCCATTAATTCAACTAACCATTCATTTATAATTGCGGAAACAACAAAAAGAATTCATACACATTGCAACACATGATTTTACCGTGGTTCACCCCCCCTGGGATATGTCCATAAAGATATTCTACTTTATTCATTCTTCTTCAAAAATAACGTTGCGTGCATTACATCATATGGTTCTGGTGAGGCTAACCAACATCACACCAAGCTCCACAACTTGTGACCCGACCCTCGGTTACAACTCAACAATGATTCCATCTCATCTCCACAACTATCAACAATACAAAGACTTAGGCTCAGAATCAAAAGGATGCTCTTCTCTATAAAAAAGGATGATACTTCAGTCTACCTCATACATCTTCTATTTATACTACAAAATGGGTAAAAAACCTTACATTATGAGTCAAAAACCCTAAATCCAAGTGGACTCTACTTGTCCACTTTCTAACACCTTGCGTGCGATTGGTATTTGATCCAACTGTTCCTTGTGCTGATCTTCCTTCTTTTCTGGCATGCGCTGCTTCCTTTGGTCCATTCTGCCTTTCTTACCACACTTAACTCTCAAAATTGCCTGCTCCAACACATAGCTATTACGGCGTGTATATGTCCAAAAGCAATGTTTTTTTGAAGAATCCATAGGAGGAAAGGGGGATTAATGTTTGTAAGTAGGAAAGGGAAGGGGAAACATGTAATCAATGCATATGTGGTGGAAATTGATGCTATAACAAATTGAATCTCGTAGCATTTGAATTCTTGCTAGACAACCTGCTTTCACTTGTTTTATTCTACAATTTGAAGGTAAATCTTGTTTATTTCAATGGAAACCACTTAAACTTGACACCTGCGCAAAAAAGGTACTTAAAGAATTTTTATAAAAAAGTTCATCATGTTCCAAATAATTTTGCAAATATTCCATAAAGGCAACGATTCGTTGTGACAAGTTCCTAAAACCTGTACTCACTTCCCAGGCTTTTGAAATAATATTAAGTCACTTATTAATATTTTATGCAATATATAATCTTAATTCCCTCAACAACTTTCCAACTTTATTTACCCATGTTGATGTCCTTGGTGTATTACGAGGCATTTTATTTGGAGCAACAATAGCTGATGGTTCAATGAACAAAGGTTTAGGACTCAATGTGTCCTCAAGTTCGCTTGTTCTTCTTTTTAATCTAATATTTTCTAGCTCCTTTAAAATAGAGTAAGAAAGAGTGTCTCTAGTGGTGATGTGAAATCTAATGAGTCTCGATGTTCTGACTCCTGAAATGTCTACTGATGAATTCCATTTTTGAGTTATTTTATTATTTTTAATGTGGACCTTTTTTATCTACAATTTACTTTCTTCCTTGTTATAGTAGGAATTATGCAGTGTTAATGACTGTTCTTAAAAAATAATTGGTCCTTATTGGGCCAAATCCTATGTTATCCTATAACGTTCATTCATTCATAATGTTACTCAGTTGGGTATAGTGGTATTGTCAACTTCCATATCAACGATATCTCTTGGTCATCCATAATTTTCTGAGCCTTTCTCACTTGAACTTCTCTTTCTCTTATGTCATGGAACACCATGCGTCTTTTCAATGTTATCATGAGGGGGATCATCTTCATCATCTCCTCCAACACATCCTTCATTATTATATTCTCTAGTTACATTTGATTCTTGTTTCTTTTGTGCAAGGGAGGGACTCTTATGCAGATGGGGGGTGGAAGAATATTTCACATTGGTAGCACTTTTCCCTCTTTTCCTTGTTTTGGTCTGTTGGCATCGAGTATTTGAACTAATATTAGTGGCCAAGTCATCATTATATATTTACTTTTCTCTTTTATTAGGAGTGTTTGGGTCGTTGTCATTAATTCCTTCTGAAACCATTGTGAAAAGGTTGTTATACCTCATGGATGGAAAAGAAAACAACTCTTCAGTGTCAAAACCTTTGAGGGGTTCTTCTTCCTTTAGGTTAAATATATTAATAATTTCATAATCTTGTATTAAATGGGAGGAACTTTTTACTGTCACATTGTCTACATTAAAGGGCAAGGAAATGATTTGTCTCTTTCTCTTTTTATAAAAAAGGATGGACCGTGTTTTGTATTGCCTGCAGACTTCAACAACAAAATACTGATCACAAACAAATGTATGGAGAAGAAATGGGCTTTCCTCATATCCATACAACCTGATGTAAGTATGGTCTTCTTCGTGCACACAAACTCCTTTTCCCTTGAGAAAATCCTCTTCCCCTTGAGTTATATTTGTTGGTACTGCTATGGTCAACATGTATCTAAACTCTTTAAGAAATTTATATTGAATAAGGAAATATTGGAATGGTGCCTTATGCTTCCAAAGGACTGGGTACCTGAATTGGACATGTTCACTTTCAACATCTAAATTACCCCTCAAGGGAAATCCTTAAAACACATTAAAATAAGCAACTACTAGGACCAGATATGCAGTCATGTAAAAACTTTGAGTTTTCAAGTAATTGGCCAGCCAGTAGGAAATTTCATTCGATATTACCTTATCCCAGTAAACATAGCTTCTTTTTGGAAGGAAAAATACAAGACATATAAAAATGACCTAGGAATGTGAGATGTAGAATCTTGTTCCATCAAATGTGCGAATGACCATGAAAAATATTGATATGGTTCCACCAATAGAGATATATCAATGGATGAAAGATCAACTGGCATTTCTACTGATGGAGCCATGAAGTCCTCCAATAAATTCACCCCACTGTCCTAGGAATCCATGAAAGAATTAGTGTCTGGAAGCTTGAGACTTTTGTTGGAGTCGGGAAGTTGGAGCATCCTTTTGAAAACTTTGGAAGTTATTAGGACCAATTTCTTTACTTCCACAACTACTCAAATGGTTCTACTTTTTGAATAAAATTGACAGGCACACTAGGTAATCATCTCCTTGAAATAAAAAAATTCAGTCATGCAATCAACATTCACTAAGCCAATTGTCCAAATATTTTTCTTAAGCTTTTGCTCAAGATTTAGGCTCAAGAAACAATGATATGCAATTGACCAATGGAAGTCCTTGTCTTTGCACGTGAGAGAATTGGCAATATCCCCACAAAAATGATATTTTCTTCTTCTAGTTTCCATGCTTCTTATTCTTCCAATGCACTTTGATCTATGTGACACTATTACTTATGAATTATGAAGTGCAATTTTTTTAAAGGCTAAGCTCATGCATAACATTAAAAAAACATCCATTCATCATGTACAATTTCCTTCGAGACATGCACAAACCATAAATGGAAGTTATTATGAAAATCTAGTGCTTCATGGGAAAAAAACGATAATTAATCCACATTAACCCTGAATTATCTCCTTTTTCCTTGTCAATAAGAACTCATTGATGAATCACAAATGACCCTCAAAAAGTGCACAAGGTGCATGATAATCCAATGAGAATTTCACTAAGAATGGAACAAGGGTAGAGAGAGGTCAATCCTTTATAGGTTTAGTTGTGTGAATGTGCAAAGGGATTGATGTGTGTGGGGAGAAGAATGTGCAATGTTCTCCACACAATAGTCGTGCATAAGTATACGTGTGCGGAGGTGAGGGTTGCGTGGAAGTCGGGATGTCTGGAGTAGTAGAGTGTATGGGGGGTAGGGCATTCAAATCTTTCCGCACAACCATAACCAACAAACGACTAATTAAAGAGTAGTCATTTTGGAGTACGTGGGATGTATTATTGAGGAGGTAGAAACAAAAAATAGCAGGGTGTACGGAGACAATATTTGTGTGGAGAGAAGGGTGGTGTTGGGTTCTCCGTGCTGAAGAAAAATATTGAAAATAACCCAAGTGTTAGCATGTGCAGAACACAACTTGTGCAAGGGAATGTTTTGTGTGGAGTGTGGGGAAAGGGTTTTGAAAGAGATAAGCTCTACACAATATAAGGAATCCCCCACAAGTCATAAAAATGACTGAGTATTGTAAACATATGAATTTTTTTCTGATATCTAATGAAACTATAGACACACAGTGGACTATGAAATGTAAATGAAAAGGGAGGGGAAGAGTTATATACATGGATAAACTTGGGAATAAAATGTGATACATGAAAATGGATGAACAAATTGGCTCCAATTGTGGAACAATGACCCCTTGTGGGTTGCTGAGAACCTAGAAGGTCTTATTCTATTGGGCATGGAGTCGAGGAGGTATTTATACATGGCGACTAGACATGGTGACTCTACATAGAAATGATATATAGTGGACTATAATACATTGGTTTTTCAGAGCAACTGATAAGATTAGGAGAATAAATGTTTCGGATGCTACCCATTGAAATGCAGTCTTAAAACTTGGCCATCCATTCCTTTTAACAAATGTCAAATATGAATTGAAACCACAAATATTTTCAATCTAGTAAGGTCCAATTCATAGGGCATTGAAATTTGAGTGTGATGAAGGTTTGGCCTTATTCCACAATAATACAAACTGATCTCTATGGAAATCTTTGTATATGGCACCTCGATCAAATTATTTTTTCTCTACTTCCTTCCTTTTCTAGATATTTATCAATGGCTATTCTCTTTTCTCCTCTAATTGCATCAATTAATGAAATCAATCTTGCATTGGCATATTCCCTTCTTCATATTCAATCCTGGTGGCAATGGATGATGCATTCATCTCCAAATGTATTGGTAATCGAGCATATTTTCCATATACTAAGGAAAATAAAGAATGTCTAGTGCTACTCTTTGGTGTTATTCTACTTTCCCATAAAGAATTCAAAAGCTTCTTGTGTCGGTCCCTTTGGTTTGCAACAACTGTTTTCTTAAGAATTTGGACAAGAGATTTGTTGGTTGATTCATCCAATCCCTTTCCTTGAGGATAGTAATTTGATGATTGTCCCATTACTATACCAAAATTACCACAAAAGGTTGTAAAATTTGAACTGATGAAAATATAGAACCATTATTTGTGATAAAATTCTCTGGAACACAAAATCTTGATAAAATATTTTCTTGTAAAAACTAAATAAGATACTTAGTACTAGCTTCCTTTAATGTTATTGCCTTTGGCCATTTTATAAAATAATTAGTGGTTGTTACCATGTAAGAATGGCCTTTACTAGATTTAGGATTTATGGGGCCAATGATATCCAAACCGCACTGTGTGAAAGGACTTTCAACTATGATTGTCTTAAGAGGCATATAAACCCTCTCCTCTTTACTAGATGTTTTTTGGCATGGTAAACATTTCCTTATAAAAACATGTACATCTTTAAATACTGTTGGCCAATAAAAATTATCTCACATGATTCTATGTGATGTTACCATTGGAGCAAAATTTCCACCACAAACACCTTCATGCATCTCCTTCACAATCTTAGTGGACTTAGAGTGGCTTAAACATCTTAAAAGCATACCATCAAAATTCCTCTAGAACAATATCCTAGAAACCAACACATATGAATTTAATTTCATATTTAGTGATCTCCTTTCTTTTGTTATCATGCCAATCGAAAATTGCCCCAACTTCAAATAAAAATGATGTCATTATACCATTCAGATCTTGCTACCATTTCATCTTGTGTGGCAAGGATTTTTCCATTGGATAAATCAATGTTGACCGCTTCAATCCCACCAATAAACTTATAGAGTCCTCGCCCTTTTATAGATTTTAGTGGTTTGATATCTATGTCATAATCTTGTAATTTTCCCAACCAGTTGTCCCATCTTCCTTCCCCGAGCTGTTGAGACAACACCATATTGATAGGAGGATATGACACATAAGCAATCACATGTGAGGTCAGAATATAATTCATGAAGTAAGAGATATATTTGATCAATGATTTTTTTTTTCTCCATGGGAGAATACTTCGATTCATATTCTTGCAAGCATTTACTCATAAAAGAAATCAAATGATCTTCCTTCAAATACTTCTTCTATGTCAATATGGAAACAATCGTTTACTCTAAGGAAAAAAAGTACATGATAAAATATTTCTCAAAATTAGGATTAATAAGAACTGGAGATGTGGAAATTGTTGACTTTATATTCAATAAATATTTATGAGATTCATCAGACCATTCAAAGACTTGATATTTCTTAAGAAACTTATTGATAGGATTAACAATTGAAGCATATTCTAGCACAAATCTTCTGACAAATTTTATTTTCCCAAAAAATGACTGAACAACTTTGTGACTCATAGGAGGTTTCAACTTATAGATGGGTTTAATCCTTTCTAGGTCTATATATATTTCATCTTTTCTCACAATGTGATCCAACAACTTCCCTTCTAAAACTACAAATAGACCTTTCTTAGGATTTAAAAATATTTCATATAGTCTACATCATTCAAAAACTTCTTGAAGGCGTGAGAGATGTTATTCTCTCAACTTTGAGTAGACCGTCAGGTCATCCTAATAATATTCCGTAATTTTCCCTATCATATCCTTGAATGCATGATCCATGGCTCTTTGCAATGTAGCTTTCACATTCATCATCCCAAAGGGAATTTGAATGTAGGCATATGTTCCCCAAGGTGTTGTGAATGTTGTTTTATGTCTGTCTTCATCTATCACCAACACTTGATTGTATCTGAAAAATCCATCAAACATAGACATCACTACAAAACTAGTTACCTATTGTAGCGACATCTCCATATTGGGTAGAGGATAATTATCGTTTAGAGAAGTTTTATTGAGATCTTGGAAATCGACACATAGTTAGATTTCTCCATTCTTTTTTCTTACTACCATTGGATTTGAGATCCAATCAAAATGTCTATCTGAAAAAATAATTCCCGTTGTTTCATCTTTTCAAGTTCCAATTTAACCAAAGGTTTTAGTTTAGGATTTATTATCCTTAGCTTATGTTTGATAGGATTGGTCCCTTCCTTCAGAGGTATGACATGTTGGATAATACTTTTATCATATTCTTTCAAATCATCATATGTCCATGAAAAAATAAATTGGAATTCTCTTAAGAGATTGATGTATTGGTCAATTTCTTCCTTGGTACACGTGCTTCCAAAATTTAAAAGTTTTGGGTTTTGTTGAGTTCCAATATCCAATTTCTGAATATCTTGGAATTTTGTAAGTAATGGTTCTTCAATAGGTTTGTTCTTCTGTATTTTATCATCTCGAGTAAACATGGATTCTAGAAGAATATGAATTTAGTTCTCGAGTCACTTTCATGATTTAGATATTCAAACTTATGGTTTTCTGAAAACTCTTCTCCTTCAATGCTTTGCTCCGTGAGAAATTCAACAATATGTTCTTTATTTTCAAATATTTTCCAAA
>SNQJ01S0056898.1:61516-93401 GCA_010110895.2 Picea sitchensis
TGTATATGCATGTTACCAAAACATTAATAGTATAAAACTTTGACAATTCAAAATTGAGTGTTTTAAATTTTAGTAGAAGGAATCTAGACATTCAATCTATTAAAACGATTAAACATCACCTTATCATTTATACATCAACGAAGGCCACTTTAATGTAGGGAGACCACTTTCAAGGGTTGTAGTTTAATTGTTCTATATTTTGATCATTTTTCGCGGATATTTTATGTTTAATTTTGTCTGAAATTCAGTAATAAATAGTTGGATCTGCATATTTGAGTGGTTATCTGTATAAACCGAGTTTTTCAGGGGGTTTTCAACACGCTAAATCCATTTTTGTATTCCGAAATACAATTTAAACAACAGAATATTGTGATATTGTGCAAATTTATGTCGTCAGATTCTAACGAAAAAATCCAAAACGTAGAACAATTAGACAACGCCCTTTCAACGCCTTTATCGTGTTTATTTTGATATTCCTTTGAATTTAGTGCAAGAAATGTGTGCATGCATTGAGCTGGAGTATTCTTAAAAAAAAAAAAATGAATTTACTAGAACGCACTTTAGACATCCAATCAATTTAAATGACTAAGCATTACTCTAATTCATTTTCAAACTTTTTACATATTAACTATCTAAATGACTAAACACTACTCTAATTCATTATATATTAAAACTTGATCATGTTTATTTTGAGAATTTTTTAAATTTAGTGAAAGGAATGTGTACATTGAGATGGGGTCACAAGCTAGAAAAACATTCACATTCTAGAATGTTGTTTCTGTTTATTTTTTCACATTCTAGAATGTTGTTTCTCTTTATTTTGAGATTCTTTTAAATATAGTACAAGGTATTTAGACATCCAATCTATCAAAATGATTAAACACCATGTTATCATGTATACATTAAAGAATGCTAAATTGTGGAATCTTTAGGTTGTTTGATATCTCCTCATGGGATCCCTCATCTAGGTGTTGGATTGGTTGGAATATGGCACCCTTGCCTCCTCCTTTGGAACCTCTATCATCCATCTTCCTTCACACATTGCACGGGTGTGCTCCTAAGAGCTTGGTTTTTAGGGACTCTTGGGGCTAGGGGGTTTCCCTCTTCTCCGTCAACAAAGGTTTTCACTTTCTACAGGAAATCCTTAACGTTTGTCCCTGCTCAGCTCTGTGGAGAAAGGTTTGGCATTCCAATGGGTTGCCAAAGATAAACTCTTCCATTTGGCTCCTTGTTCATGTGAGAATATTAACTTCTGAAAATCTCAAAAAGAGGGGGAATTGTTGGACCATCCCATTGTGCCTTATGCCACCAAGATGAGGAATCAATTCAACGTCTTTTTTTCATTGTATTTATGCATTATCCACCTAGAGTTTATCCCTTGGGGATCTCTTCCTCTTTGCAGATTGGCCTTCTGTTTATAAATAATTCTTCACGCATTAGGGATATAGGTACAGGGGCAGTTTTCACTTCAAACATGGTTTTAAACATCTTTGGATGACATTTCCCAAATTTATTTGTTGGGCAATTTGGTTGGTAAGAAACAATAAGATATTTCAGGAAGAAATGATTCCTCCTCATTAGTCTGCAATTAAATCCATTTCTCTATGTGTTGAGTATTTGCATCTTTGTATGCACCAGAAATATCATCTCTTGGAACCTTATGAAGCATTTTGGGTGAATCACTTTGAAAGTGCTACCAATCCTCTCTCTTCAATGAGCAAATATGTTCCCCTTCCAAAGTTGGTTCTTAGGAAACCGGTGGTGGGTTTCAAAGAGTGGCTAACAAAGTAGGAATTCCATTCTCTATTATTTGATGGAGCCTCTTGGAACAACCCTGGGGTGGCAGGTGCAGGGGGTGTTAGAAAAATAGGATCGCGGAGCAATAAAATAAAACAAATGTGGAAATAAAACACAGAAGATATGTAATACAATAGAGACATAGATATGCGTGGTTCACCCAATGTGGGCTACATCCACCGGAGAAATTGACAAGTCCTGCCTTTATTATTATCCAGGAAATGAAGGGATACAACCTACAACACACTCGTTGTAACTTCCTCTTCTCTCTCACATAATCTCCTCTATCGGAATATAATATTCACACACATGCACAGTTGCAATACAATTCCCTCATGAAAAGAGGGTTTCCTTCTAGGGAAAAAAACCCTAACATAACTTATATTGTCATATATGCGACCTTATAATGAACGATATAGATTGACTATGAAATTACAATATTTTACAAGGCATTTTTTCCCAAAATTTCGCTTCGGGGGCGTTGCCCCCGAATCCCCCTCCAAGGGGGGGGGGACCCCTCCCCATACCCCTCGGTCGGGAAATGGGATCCAAGCACAGCTGAAACAAACCTCTAAATCAAGAATATAATCAGACTCCACAACCAACAATCTCCCACTTGAGACTAATCAGAACAACTCCATTGTTGTTGTACTTGTTGGACTATGATCCACCTTGGACCTAGAAAATTTATCATCTTCGCCTTCATGCTTGAAGACCAACTGAAACTGAGCAAGAACTCAGTTTCTCCCCAGTTACTACCTTTGGTAACATGTCTGCAGGATTCTGGCTAGTATGTATCTTTTCCAACTTCAAATGACCATCTTCTAAGATGGATTGTATGAAATGGTACCTGAGTTGTATATGCTTAGTCTTAGAATGGAAGGGTGATTTCTTTGCAAGATGAATGGAACTCTAGTTGTCACAGTACAACCTTCTATTATCCTGCTTCTTTCCCACTTCTTCCATAAACCTCTGTAACCAAATCATCTCTTTACTAGCCTCTGTAGCAACAACATACTATGCTTCCATTGTTGAAAGTGAAACAACCTTTTGCATTTTTGAAATCCAACTTATTGTTGTTCCACATGCAGTAAAAACATACCATGTGATGCTCCTCCTGCTATCCTTTTGACCTGCCATATCTGAATCAAAATATCATTGTAGAACAGTGTATGAACCTTCACAACATAATGCATGAGTAGCAGTACCTCTAGCATACATGAGAATCCACTTTACTACCTCCCAATGTTCTTTACCTGGATTTTTCATATACCTACTCACAACTCCCATTGCACGTGCAATATTTGGTCTTGTGTAAATGATCACATACATCAAGCTGCCAATTGTTGATGAATAAGGGACCCTGGACATGTAATCCATCTCCTCATGTATCTTGAGACACATTTCCTTAGTTAATTTGAAATGGTTGGCCAAAAGTGTACTAATTGGTTTTGCATTCTCCATTCTAAACCTCTCCAATACCTTCTATATGTACTCACCCTAAGACAATGTCAATTTATGATTTTTCATGTCTCTTGTTATTCTCATACCAAGGATTTTCTTTGAAACACCCAAATCTAATTTCTCTATGAGCACATTTATATCCTCCATATTAGACCCTACAACAAGCATGCCATCTACATACAATAGCAAGATAATATAGCTTCCATTTTCTAGCCTTTTAAAATAAACACAGTGATCATAATGACATCTACTATAACCTTGTTCTTCCATAAACCTGACAAACTTAAAATACCACTACCTTGGAGTTTGATTTAGGCCATACAAGCTCTTCTTTAACTTGCATACTAAATTCTCCTTTCCTTTGACCTCATATCCCTGTGGTTGCTGCATATAAATTTATTCCTACAAATCCCCATGGAGAAAAGTTGATTTTACATATAATTGTTCAAGATGCAAATATTTTATTGCCACAAGACTTAAAATAGTCCTAATTGAAGTCATCTTAACAATGGGAGAAAATATTTCATCAAAATCTATACCTTTCTTTTGTGCAAACTCCTTTACAACAAGTCTAACCTTGTACCGTTTTTTTCCTCCATCTTCTTCCTTCAACCTGTAAAACCATTTATTATACAATGCCCTTTTTCCTACTGGAAACTGAACGAACTCCCAAGTCTGGTTATTTACCAAGGAGTCAATTTCCTCTTTCATTCCTTGCTCCCACTTATTTTTAGTTTCTACATGCATTGCCTCTTCATAACTTTCTGGTTCACCAAAATCAGTCAACAATAAATAATACAATGAAGGAGAGTATCGTTCAGAGGGTCTACTTAACCTGGTAGATATTCTAACAACTCTTGTAGTAGTTTGAGGTACCTAATGCTCCTATTGTTGTACATTTTGATTTCTTGGTACCTTTGGAATTTATTTTTCAGTGATCTCATCAAGCATTGTGTATTATGGTTTTTCTTTTTCATGTTTCTTTCCCTGCAACTGATCTTTGTGTTGGAAGTATAACCGAGAGGGGGGGTTGAATCGGTTATGTATATAAGCTTGAAACTTTTCTTGTTATTTTCTGATTCTTTCTAGATTATTATTTAATGTGTTGTTGATAACTTAACATGCATAGATATACAATATTTGATCAATCACACAAAATACACAGGGACACTGATTTTCATGAGGAAACCCAAAAGGGTGAAAACCTCTTTCTTAGGATGTCAATCAAACTCCAACTTTCATGTACATCACAGTCTTTGAACTCCAACTCAAATATGAGGCTACAACCTCTGATAGAAAGTTATAACTTGCAGAGAGAACCAACTCTTAGAATTATCTAGCACCAACTAGATGGAAGCACCAACTCCCAGGTTTCTCTAGCACCCACTAGATGGAAGCACCAACTCCCAGAATATCTTCTAGCACCAACTAGAATCTAGAGGACTGCAATCCTCCCTAGCACCACCCTACCACCTTGATTGAATCTTACAAAACTTTACTTACTTGCTCTGTATCTGGTATGGTCTGTTACAGCTCCATTTCTCCTCTGCCTTCTTCAACTTATATGCTTTGTTCCGCTTATGCATCGTTCTACTTTTATGCTCTTCTATCCTTCCTTCTGCGATCAACCCCATGCCACGGATATCCCCTTCCGGTTATGCACAACGTCTCATCCTACCCACATGCATCACTCTGGAAAATCTCACTATCTTCTATGTTCTGCATGTCTTTCTCACGCCGAGTCCTCTACCCGATCATCATTCGAATTCTTTGTCTTTTCTGGCAGTTATCTTGAATCTGTTCATCATCAGTGGTCATTATCCAAAGATTCTTTGGCTTCTCTGGGAGTTGCAACTCTTCATCTTCTCTGTCAGTTGTAGCCAGTCACTTTTGGCTTCTTTGGCTTCTAATCCCCTTCCTTCACGTGACCATCAGCGGTGACCATACACCTAAACAATAGGCGGTTTGTGACTCGCGACTTCAGGAATCTTTGTATGAGACATCTCGATTCTACCAATTCCTAATATCTAAAGTGGAGCTTAGTGACACTAGCTCCTTCCTCTATTTTCTCTCTCCATGTGACCACTAGCTATGACATGGGGCCAAGCACTTCGGGACTTCATGTTTCAGGTATTTGGATGTGAGCCAACCCTGACTTTCCCGACTTTCGAACTCCCGAACTCCGAACTAATGCCTAGCGAGCACTAGCTCCATTCTCGATATGACCTTGGCCGATGAACTCATGTGACCACACGATTGTGAACGTGTCCAAAGGTGGTTTAAAACAAACTGCTTTTCACCCCGCAATTTACCTCGAGCCTCCATGTGTCCTTTCTCCAAAATCGTGGTTTCGATTGCGGCCCACCCTCAACTCATTAACGCTCACGCACCTTTAATCCCTGCAGTGCAACGGGACCGTCGATCTCACAATCTTGACGATACTCCTGAATTGACGATACAAATCTGTCCTTTCAAGTTCTGCGGATCAACAGTTGTGATTGATTTCGTGATCCAGGCTTCGGGAGTTTCAACTCTCAAACCATGCTTTCCTCCGTACGTCAATCTTCTAGAGTTGACAATCCATTGACACATGTCCCTCTTGGATTAACGGTCGATATCTCCTTCGGGTCTCCAGACTCTGGAGATTTCAAATCCCAAATTCTCGTTTCTTCCGACTGGATATCTTCCGAAATGAAAGATCTGCTAACATCTATCCTCTTTAATCCAACGACTATCCTCCGCTCCAGGACTTCACCCTTCGGCATTCTCAGATTTCAGTTTCTCCTCGCTCGGCTTCCCTCCGAACGTTTTACCCAGAGCTTGTGATCTAGTGACACCTATCCTCTCATAGATCAATGGCTCCCAGCTGCTTCGGTTGTTTGGGCTTCGGCGATTTCAAACCTTTCTCCTTCGCATTTTCTCGAAGTATTTCCGCCTGAATGCGTAATCTTCTGACACATACCCCTCTTGGCGATCAACGACCAGGGTCTTCTTTGGGTCTTCGATGTTCGGGACTTCGGGACTTTAGTCTAATCACTGGTGGTAAAACTCCCGAAGTAAAACTCCCGCAGTGACGTAACTTGCTTACGTCACTTGATGACATGGCACGATCTGAGTAGTTGTTGTGTGTCACTCAGATTTGTGATTTGCACGTACCTGAAATGTCGATTCAACTTGACACTTGTCATTATCTGATTGCGCCATGTGTCCTCTCTAACGTAGTCTTTCTCACGTGGATCTCCTCATGTGACACATGTTCTTCTTTTGAATATAACGGTTGTCCTAACTCCTGAAATGTATTTTAGATCGACGGTTGAGAGTGACTTCAGACCTTCGTCCTTTGAGACTTCGGGACTTTTCATTTCCTTTCCAACCATAAACTCCTGAAGTGATTCGCTCTATAGTTATGGATCGTGTGCCACCTATCAGTCTTGACGATGGACAGTCCCTGCTTACTTTGAGAATTCGGGACTTTTACAAGTCCGCTCTCCTATGCTCATCCAAAAGCTTAACCTTTGTGCATTTATCTCTGGATACAACGGTTGTTGATCCTTGGCGCTCAGATCCAATGGATCACATCTATACTCCTCTGCACTTCCTTTGGTCACTGGACGTCGATCTAACAGTCATCGCATTTTCTCCAGATCCGATGGTCCTTATTCATTTCGGATTTCGGGCTTCAGGTAATTCGACTTTCAATTTGCCAATTCTTCCAAAGTGAGATTCCTTGAACAGTAACCTCCTCGCAAATTTTGACCTGAAAAAAATGTTGTTCGTCAATCATGTTCTTAGATCGATGGCTCGATCTATCTACGGTGCTGCTCTTGTAGCTTATCTTGCCCTTCCACTTAGAATGATCCAACGGTTTTCGGGTATTCAAGATTGGTGATCCAACGACCACTGTTGTTCTTCCTCCTGAGATTTCTCGCCTTATGCTCCACCTTTTGTTATTGCCATCAATGACAAGCACACTCTTCCTATAAACATGCCAACAATCTCCCCCTTTGGCATTGATGGCAACCCTGATAGGCTACATTATTGTGCTTAGACCTCCAACTATAACATCCAGACAACACCTTTTTCTCCCCCTTTGACATCAATGTCAAAGAAAACAGAGAGTGACTATGTGCTTCCCCTAATCATATATACTAGGAGCATTATCCCCCTGATCAGATAGATTATTTAGCTTGATAACGGGGTCATGCCCAACTTCTGGCGTAGATACTCAAACTAAGCTTTTGCAAGAGGTTTAGTGAAGATATCAGCAATATGATCTGTGTATGGAATATAATGCAAAGAAACAACAGTGTTGGTCACATGTTCCCTCAAGAAGTGATATTTGATGGGTATATGCTTGGTCTTGGAGTGAAATATAGGATTCTTTAACACACTAATCGCACTAGTATTATCACAATGAATTGGGATTGGTGCAGTATATTTTACCTCCAAGTCTGCAAGGGTCTGAATCATCCACAATACTTGGTTACAACAAGTGGCAGCTACAATGTATTCAGCTTCTATAGTTGATAAGGAAATGGAACCTTGCTTCTTGCTCAACCATGCTACAAGGGAATATCCTAAGAAGAATGCACCTCCACTCGTGCTTTTCCTTTCATCCACGTAGTTAGCCCAATCAGCATCTGAATAGACTGAAAGTTGAAAGTTCTGATTCCTAGGATACCATAGGCCATAGTTCATTGTTCCTTTCAAGTATATGAATATTCTTTTGACAGCTAACAAATGACTATGTTTAGGTGCAACTTGATACCTTCCTACCATTCCAACAACATGCATTATGTCTGGACGAGAGGTTGTGATGTACAATAAGCTGCCTATCATAGACCTATATGAACTCTGATCAACATTAGGTGAGTCATCATCCTTGCTTAACTTGCATCTAGTGACCATACGTGTGCTCATAGGTGTAGAATATTCCATTTGAAATCTTTTCAACATTTCTCTTAGATATTTCTCCTGAGAAAGAAATATTCCTTCAGACCTCTAAGTAATTTGCAAACCAAGAAAAAAGGACAGTTCCTCTATCATAGATATTTCAAATTCAGACTGCATGGAAGAAGAAAACCATTGTACCAATGAATCATTATTGCTTCCAAAGATCATGTCATCTACATAGACCAACACAATGAGCAAATCATTACCCTCTGTTTTGATATATAGATTGTTGTCAATTGTTCCTCTCTTGAACCCTTTGTCTTGAAGATACCTATCCAATCTGTAATACCAGGCATGAGGAGCTTGTTTCAACCCATATAAGGCTTTCTCCAGCTTGCAGACAAGGTCAGGGTTATCTGACAGTTGGAAACCCTTTGGTTGTTCCATATAGACTTCTTCTTTTAGATATCCATTTAGAAATGTTGACTTGACATCCATTTGATAGACTTTAAATTGTTTATCACAAGCATAGGCAAGAAACATTCTAATAGCTTCTAATCTTTCTACGGGCGCAAATGTTTCATGAAAATCTAGTCCTTCTATTTGAGCATATCCTTTGCAGACCAATCTAGCCTTATTTCTTACAATATTTCCTTGCTCAATCATCTTGTTTTTGTAGACCCATTTGGATCCTATCACATTTTTATTTGTTAGCCTAGGAACGAGTTCCCAAGTGTCATTCTTTTCAATCTGGTCCAGTTCCTCATTCATTGATTCTAACCAATTTATGTCTTTACTGGCTTCATTAAAGTTCTTAGGTTCCACCATGGATATGAAGGTTATATGTGATTGTTCGGTGTATTTGATTATCCTTCTCCTGGTTTGTACACCTTTGTCTTTCTCACCAATTATTTGACTTTCAGGATGATTCTTTTGAGTAATTATGGAGGAAGGATTTGATGTTGATTGTTGTCCTAGCTCTCCTTGTCTGGGTGTCTCTTCTCCACCTGATTCATCATATTCTTGTGACTCTGAGATTTATTGTTCTTTATCTTCATTATTCTCATCATCTTTTTCATCTGGCTTAGTGCTTATTCTATGTTGATCTTTTACACGAGCTTCTTCATCAATTCGAACATCAATATAGTCTACTAATTTATGCATTCTTTTGTTAAAGCATTTGTATCCTTAATTGTTCGTTGCATATCCTAAGAAGATACCTTCATCAGCTCTACTATCAAATTTTCCCAGATGATCGTCATTATTCTTGATGTAGCATTTACTTCCAAATACTTTGATGTGTTTGATTGATGTAGGTCGACTAAACCACAACTCATATGGAGTTTTATCACTGTTTTGCCTTAGATGCGCTTTGTTTAGAATATGAAAGGTCGTGTGAACAACCTCCACCCAGAATTTTTATGAAATGTCCCTTTCACTCACCATAGCCCTTGCCATATGTTGAACTGATCTATTTTGGTGTTTTACAACTCCATTTTGTTGAGGAGTACCTGGAATAGTATATTCTCTTTTAATTCAATGTTTATCACATAATTCTTTGAAATCTCTTGACAGAAATTATCCTCCCCTGTCTAAGCGAATTTCCTTTAACTTCCTTCCTGTATGATTCTCATCTAACACCTTAAACTTTTTGAACTTCTCAAATGCATCAGATTTTTCTCTCAGAAAGGCAACCCACGTAAGTCTAGAGAAGTCATCAATGACTAGCATAAAGTAGCATTCTCCTCCAGTTTCTTCCTTTCACGATGGTCCACACATATCCATATGAATAATTTGAAGTGGTTTCTCTAAAGATGTGAAACTCTTCGATTTGAATTGAGCATGAGTTAGCTTCCCCATTTGACACGATTCACATACAGAGTTATTAGGCTTAGATATTCTTGGAAGGTCTTTCATAGCGCCTTCATTATTCAATTTGACAATATGATCAAAATTCAAGTGTCCAAGCCTTTTGTGCCATAACCAACTTTCATCAAATTTTCTTAAATGACATTTCTCCGTATCTTCCTTCAAAACATATACATTGTTTTCAGTTCTAACCCCTTTTGCAATCAGCTCTCATGTGTTTACTGTCTTTATTTTACAATTCTTGGCAGTGAAAGTGACTTCACATCCTCTGTCACATTTATGACTGACACTAAGAAGATTATGGTTTAAACCATCAACAAATAATACATCTTGAGCTTTGCTTCTTCCATTACTTAAGCTTACTAGTCCTTTACCTCTGATCTTTCCTGGAGCATCATTTCCAAAGGTCACACTCCCTGATTTATTTTCTTTGAGTAATAGGAACTTACTTTTGTCACATGTCATATGACTAGAGAATCCGTTGTCAATATACCAGGTGTATTTTTGTCTTTGAGATGACAACACTAATACACACTTGTTATCTTCATTCTTCTTCCAAACCTTGATGTTTTTAGCTCTGTGATTTGAATCTGGCTTATAGTTTTTGAAGCGACAGTTTGCAGCTTTATGTCCATAATTATGGCAGATGTAACATTTTGGTTCATTGAATAAAGGATCATAACGATTGATATGTGTAATCTGCATCCTTTTCCCAACCATCACATGATTTGCAGTCTGTGGTTGTTTGTTATTTGGTTGCCTCATTCTTTGTTGTGGCAGATATTTATTCCTTGGTTGTCTTGATTGCTCATGTCTAAATCTTAAAGAACAATTTACAGCTTTGTGGCCAAAGTTAGAGTAGTAAAAACAATATCCATAGAAAAAATATTTGTACCTGGAAAATGGTTGTCTTCTTTCAGCAGGTCGATTTCTTCCATGCTGATGATTTCCTTGAGTAGAGGGTGTATTATTTCTTTGTTCTACAGATTCAATTCTGGTAGCTTTTCCTTCAATCCTCCTTGGGGGTTGATTCTCTTCCTTTGTTTCTGCGGGTTTTTTGTTGTCAATGGTTGTAGATTTGACAAACTTGATGGATTCTTTGTTGCTTGGTTGACCACTACTTGATACCTCTTCATAACCCAAACCAGTTTTCAAATTTGAATTCCTTTGTTGATTTAGAATGGAGGCTAAACCTTCTGAGTCTTTAATACTTGTCAAATTCTGATGATATAAGGCCTAAAATTTCTTTAAATATTTTCTGACAATCACTACTTTAGGTTCCAATTTTTCACCTTTTGTTTCGGCCTCCTTCAATTGTTGTTAGAGTATGTCTTCAATCTTCTTATCTTCTTCTAACTTAACCTTCAATAAAGCAATTTCTTCAGATGGTTCATTGCATGTTTTCTCATACGTGAGCAGTAATTGTTTTTGTTTTCTTTTCTTTTCTCTGAGTCTATCAATCTCTTCAATGGCACTAACAAGTTCTCCTTCAATATCTACTACTGCTTCACAATCAACGAACTCACTTCATGTATCTTCAGTGTTTAGATCTTCTAAAGTTATTAGCATGATATCATTTATTTTATCTTCAATAGAAGAGTCATTGTTTTCATCATCTGAGGGATCATCATCATTGTTTACACAAAGGTTTTTCTTCTTAAAATTATTCTCTTTATAGACTTTCTTGTGTTTGTGCTTCACTTCATCATCATATGTCTGATCCTTTCTTTTGTGAGGACACTTAGATGAAAAATGACCTATCTTACCAGATTGAAACATTTGAAGGGCAGTTTACCTTTGTATTTGCCTGATCCTTTCTTCAATCTTCTCACAAAATTTGCTTCAATCTCATCTATATCGGAGTCTGTGTTTTTATCTACTTTAAAAGATGCCTCTCTTGTAGTGGATTTACCTTTGGTGATTCACATTTCATAAGCAGTTGGGGTTCCAAGAAGTTGATCTAGTGTCAACGTTTTGAGATCAGTTATTTCCTCTATAACATAGACCTTTGAGTTAAATCTATCAGCAAGAGATCTTAATATTTTCTAGACTGGAAAAGATTCATCTATCGTTTCACCTAGGCCTTTCATAGTGTTGACAAGTTCTTCTATACGTAAGAAATAATTACTGATAGTTTCATCTTCATCCATCTTTAACTGCTCAAATTTCAGTCCGTGAGTCTGAAGTTTTGTGTCTTTCATCTTTTCATTACCTTCATAACTACTTATCAGCTTGTTCCACATAACTTTTTTTGAATCACAGTGCATGAATTTGACAAACTCGTCTTCTGCAAGTCCACTAAGGATGGCATTCATTGCTTTTGCATTAAATATAAACTCTAGCTTATCATCCTTTGAAGCCAAGACTACAGGCTTCACATATCCCGTTTCAACGACATCCCAAACATCAGCACCCAAAGACATTAAATGTGTTCTCATTCTTATTTTCCAGAAGGAAAAGTTTGTTCCATCAAACAGAGGGGGTCTATTAGTTGAACTTCCATCATGAGTAGTCATGTTCAATCTTATGGATATACTTTTGATCAAAGGTATCGGCTCTGATACCAATTGTTGGAAATATAACTGAGAGGGGGGGGTGAATCAATTATGTATATAAGCTTGAAACTTTTCTTGTTATTTTTTTATTCTTTTTAGATTATTATTTAATGTGTTGTTGATAACTTAACATGCATAGATATACAATATTTGATCAATCACACAGAATACACAGGGACACTAATTTTCATGAGGAAACCCATAAGGGTGAAAACCTCTTCTTCTTAGGATGTCAATCAAGCTCCAACTTTCATGTACATCAAAGTCATTGAGCTCCAACTCAAATATGAGGCTACAACCTCTGATAGCAAGCTATAAATTGCATAGAGCAACAACTCTCATAATTCTCTAGCACCAACTACATGAAAGCACCAACTCCCAGGTTTCTCTAGCACCCACTAGATGGAAGCATCAACTCCCAGAATATCTTCTAGCACCAACTAGAATCTAGAGGAATGCAATCCTCCTTAGCACCACCCTACCACCCTGATTGAATCTTACAAAACTTTAATTACTTGCTCTGTCTATGGTATGGTCTGTTACAACTCCATTTATCCTCTGCCTTCTTTAGCTTCTATACTTTGTTCTACTTCTACATCGTTATGATTCTATGCTCTGATCTCCTTCCTTATGCACTCAACCCCACACCACGACTCTCCCCTTCCAGCTATGCACGACGTCTCATCCTACCCACATGCAAAACTCTGGAAAAACTCACTATCTTCTATGTTCTGCATGTCTTTCTCATGCTGAGTCCTCTGCCTGATCATCATTCGAACTCTTCGTCTTCTCTGGCGGTTATCCTGAATTTGTTCATCATCAGTGGTCGTTATCCAAAGATTATTTGGCTTCTCTGGCAGTTGTAACTCTTCGTCTTCTCTGTCAGTTACAACCGGTCACTTTTGGCTTCTTTGGCTTCTAAGCCCCTTCCTTCACGTGACCATCAACGGTGACCATACGCCTAACCAACAAGCGCTTCATGACGTATGACTTCAGGAATCTTGGTATGAGACATATCGATTCTCCCAACTCCTGATATCCAAAGTGGAGCTTAGCGACACTAGCTCCTTCCTCTATTTTCTCTCTCCACGTGATCGTTGGTTGTGACCTGGGGCCAAGCACTTCGAGACTTCGCATTTCAGTTTTTGGATGTGAGCCAACCCTGACTTTCCCGACTTCCGAACTCCGAACTAACCCCTAGCGAGCACTAGATTCGTTCTCGATATGACCTTGGGTGATGAACTCATGTGACCACATTATTGCATATGCATCCAAGGGTGGTTTAAAATAAACTGTGTTTCGCCTCGTAATTTACCTCGGCCCTCCATGTGTCCTTTCTCCAAAACCATGATTTCGATTGCGGCCTGCCCTCAACTCATTAATGTCCGTACACCTTCAATCCTAGCAATGCGACGGGACCATCGATCTCACAATCTTGACGGTGCTCCTGCACTGACGACTCATATCTGTCCTTTAAAGTTCTGCGGATCAACGACTGTGGTTGATTTCGTGATCTGGGCTTTAGGAGTTTCAACTCTCAAACCTCGCTTTCCTCCGTAAGTCAATCTTTTGGAGTTGACAATCCATTGACACGTGTCTCTCTTGGATTAACGGTCGAGATCTCCTTTGGGTCTCTGGACTCCAAAGATTTCAAATCTCAACTTATCGTTTCTTCTGACTAGATATCTTATGAATGGAAGATTTGTTGAAATTTGTCCTCTTTAATCCAACGGCTATCCTTCGCTCCGAGAATTCACCTTTCATCATTCTCAAATTTCAGTTTCTCCTTGCTTGTCTTCCCTCCGAGCGTTTTACCCAGAGCTTGTGATCTAGTGACACCTGTCCTCTCGTAGATCGACGACTCCTAGCTACTTCAGTTGTTTGAGATTTGGAAATTTCAAACCTTTCTCCTTCGCATTTTCCCAGACTATTTCTGCCCGAATGCGTAATCTTCTGACACATACCCCTACTGGTGATCAACGGTCAGGGTCTTCTTTGGGTCTTCGGCGTTCGGGACTTCAGGACTTTAGTCTAATCGCTGGTTGTAAAACTCCCGAAGTAAAACTCCCGCAGTGATGTAACTTGCTTACACCACTTGATGATGTGGCACAACCTGAGTAGCTATCACGTGTCACTCAGATTCATGATTTAAACGTACCTGAAATGTCGATTCAACTTGACACTTGTCATTATCTGATTGTGCCATGTGTCCTTTCTAATGTGGATCTCCTCATGTGACACATGTTCTTCTCCTAGATCTAACGATTGTCCTAACTCTTGAAATGTATCTTAGATCGACGGCTGAGAGTGACTTTGTACCTTCGTCCTTCGGGACTTTTTGTTTCCTTTCCAACCATAAACTCCCGAAGTGATTCACTTCGGAGTTTTTGATCGTGTGCCACCTGTCAATCTTGACGATGGATGGTCCTTGCTTACTTCAGAACTTCAGGACTTTGACAAGTTCGCTCTCCTACACTCATCCAAAGGATTAACCTTTGTGCATTTATCTCTGGATCCAATAGATCACATCTATACTTCTCCTCTGCGCTTCCTCTGGTCACTGGACGTTGATCTAACAATCATCACATTTTCTTCAGATCTGATGGTCCTTATTCATTTTGGATTTTAGGCTTCGGGTAATTCAACTTTCAAGTTGTCAATTCTTTCGAAGTGAGATTCCCCAAACAATAACCTCCTCGCAACTTTTGACCTGAACAAAATGTTGTCCATCGATCATGTTCTTAGATCAATGGCTCGATCTACCTATGGTTCTGCTCTTCTAGCTTATCATGTCCTTCCAATTAGAATGATCCAATAGTTATCGGGTATTCAGGATTGGTGATCCAACGACCACTGTCTTTCTTCCTCCTGATCTTTCTCGCCTTCTGCACCGCCTTATGTTCTTTCCATCAATGACAAGCACACTCTTCCTGTAAACATGCCAACACTTTGTACATGACCTTCTCATTCAATATGAAATATATATTCCTAATCATTTTACGATTTTCATAATCCCATAAGGGATAACCAAAATCATTAACATTGTATCCAATAAAGGTACACTTCTTGTATTTTACCCCAAGTTTTGTTCTATTTTCTTTATCAATATGAACAAATTCTTCAGACACTAATGTCTTCAAAAAAGAATAGTTTACCTTTTTACCTATCCATGCCTCCTTTGAAATTCCACCATCCAAAGAGCTTGAAGGTCCTATGTTTATTAAGTAAACAACTGTATCTACATCATCTTCCTAGAACTGTAAGGGAAACCCAGCATGTAATCTCATACTTCGTGCACGCTCCATGATTGTCGTGTTCATCCTTTTGACACACCATATTCTTGTGGTGTTCTTGGAATTGTTTTCTCTCTATGAGCCCCATTATATGAACAGTAATCATCAAACTCCTTGTTGTAATATTCACCTTCATTTTTTTATCTGGGACACTTCAACCTTTTTCTTGTCTCATTCTCAAACAAAGATTTCCATTTCTTAAAAGTATCAAAAACATCAGGTTTTTTTTTTTCGAATGAAATAAACCCAAGTTTTTCTAGTTGCATCATCAATAAAAGTAACATAATAATGAGAGCCACCAAGATATGATACCCAAGTTGGTCTCCATACATCTGTAAGCACAAGCTATAACCTCTCACTCTTCTTTTCTTTAACGACTCTGAGAAATCTAACTCTCTTTTGTTTTCCATAAAAACAATACTCACAAAACTCCAAATCAATTTGTTTAAGATCTGGCAACAAATTTATTTTGTGAAGTATCTGCATCCCCTTCTCACTCATATGTCCAAGCCTATGATGCCACAATGTTGTATCTACTCATGTAGAAGCTAAAGAGATAGATGAGTCAGTATTACCAGTACATAAATACAATGTACCTACCTTCTCTCCTTTTGCTATCACTAGTGATCCTTTGGTGACCTTCCACACCTTATCTGTAAATATAGATATACATCCTTCACTTGCCAACTTCCCTTTTGAAATTAGATTTTTCCTTAGATTTGGAACATGTCTTACCTCTTTCAACAACCATTGGTTTCCATTCTTTTGCTTTATCTGTACCTTACCCATTCCAACAATTTTGCATGGTACATCATCACCCAAATGAACCTATCTAAAATCACCTTGAAAATAATCTAGAAAATGTTTCCTATGGGGTGTGGCATGAATTGGAGCCCCTAAATCTACTATCCAAGACTCATAAATATTATCTACGGAAAGAGTCAAAGCATCGCGTAACACCTAACATGTTACATTTGCTTCCTAATTTTTCTTCTATTGTCCATCTCTTTTTTTCTTTGGAGCTCTACAGTCTTTCTTCAGATGTCCTTTCTTCCCACAATTCCAACACTCTATCTTTCCCAGACTGGATTTGGATCTTCCCTTCCTATAATTCTGATGGTTCCCTGAGCCCTTTCCTCTATCCTTTTGTCTTCCCTTGTTCTCAATGATCAATGCATTACCTGATGTCTCACATGTTCTTTTCTCTCGCATTTCCTCGCTAAGGATAACACCAACAACATCATCAAATTTTAGAGTGTTTGAACTAGAGACAAAGTTACTTATAACCATGACCAATCCATTCCATCTTTCTGGCAATGAGCACAGGATTAGAAGAGCCCTGACCTCATCATCAAAGTCCACTTTTACAGAACTTAGTTGATTAGTAACTGTATTAAATTCATTTAAATGATCTGCAACATGCCCACCTTCTAACATATTCATATTAAATAACCGCTTCATTAGAAATACCTTATTGGACACCGAGGTTTTTTCATACAGTTCAGCCAATGTGTCCATCAGTTCCTTCGTTGTCTTTTATTTTGAAATATTGAAAGGCACCGACATTGCTCGGATCAGTCATATCATTCCTAGTGCCTTTCTGTCAAGAACTTCCCATTCTCCATCCTTCATGGTCGTTGGATTCTTTGTTATTCCGCCCAATGGTAGGAATAGATCCTTCTGATATAAATAATCTTCCATCTACATCTTCCATAACTAGTATTTTTTGTCGTTAAATTTCTCGACCCTAAACTTTCCATATTCCACCATTGCTCCCACTCGAACAAAGAACCCTCTTTTCTTGTGAGTTACCTTTCACTTTGATACCAATTGTTATAAAAATAGGATCGTAGAGTAATAAAATAAAAAAAATGCGGAAATAAAACACAGAAGATACACAATACAATAGAGACATAGATATATGTGGTTCACCCATTGTGGGATACGTCCACCAGATAAATTGTCAGGTACTTCCTTTATTATTATCCATCAAATGAAGGGATGCAACCTACAACACACCCATTGTAACTTCCCCTTCTCTCTCTTAGAGTCTCCTCTCTCATAATACAATATTCACACACATGCACAACCGTAATACAATTCCCTCATGAAAAGAGGGTTTCCTTCTAGGGAAAAAAACCCTAACATAACTTCTATCATCAAAGTTGCAACCTTACAATGAACGATCCAGATTGACTACAAAATTACAATATTTTACAAGTCAATTTTTCCCAAAATTTATCTTCGGGGGCACTTCCCCTGAATCCCCCACCAGGGGGGGCTCCATTAAGTACATTTGGACCCCTCACAAAAATGATTGGGAGGACCCTACCCAATCATGAAATGGGATCCAAGCAATTTGATAAACCCTCACAGTCGGAAGATAATCTAAGATCCCACAACTAGCGAGGGGAGTCTTCTTGATCACGGAGGAAATATTATAGCTTATTATGCATGGGGACTAGGGATGGTCTCAAACAACATTGTTGAATCATATGCCTTATATGGAGTGTGTATAGAAAAAGAGTGCAACATGGCTGGAACAAACCTCTGAATCAGGAAGATAATCTAGATCCACAACCAACAGGGGGGAGTCTTCTTGATCACGGAGGAAATATTATAGCTTATTATGCATGGGGACTAGGGATGGTCTCAAACAACATTGTTGAATCATATGCCTTATATGGAGTGTGTATAGAAAAAGAGTGCAACATCACCAAAATCGTGGTCTTTGGAGACTCCATGATGGTAGTCCGGACGATAAACAAGAGAAGCTAGTTCAAAAAAAAATTAATGGCATAATTTCTTGCATTTTTTCCCTTGTCGAAAGCTTTGTTAAGTTCAAAAATTTTCATACTAAGAGAGAATTAAATCTCCTTGCTTATCATTGGGAAAAGTTTGGCACTAGCTTGGAATGTGGTATTATAAATTTGATTGGATTAAGGGGGGGGTTGCATTTACCAAAGTTGATACCCCCTCTTTATTTGTGAAAACATGTGTTAATGGAGCATCTCATCGACTATCGAGCATATCTCTTCGCACACTTGAGGATTTATGTCATTTGTGTGGGCATTCATTTTGATATGAGTCTTCCTAGTCTTTTATGTGGTGTGATAGATCTGGTTATGGATCGTTCTTTGTTGGCATTTTGGAGGGTTTCTACCCCTGGTTTGGTGCGAGCTTCCAAGTCTCAGTTTCAGTTCTCGGAGGGTGGATGTTCATGGGGGTCAGTTCTATCTTGGTCGCCAGATATTAGGGTTTTGTTTTGGCCCACAAAGGAAGGTGTCCATTTGTTGTTGATTTGGTTTGTTGCTCTTAACACTTTTCTTCTTGTTTACCAACCCTTGCTTGTAAGTTTTGTTAATGTTCATTTTCTCTTCCGAAAGGGTTTATTTTCATTGTGTTGTGTTTGGAACCTTTTGTGGTTATCTATGTAATTGGAATTGGTATCCCTAGGGGGGCATAGAATTTATGGCTTCTTGTTGCAGTGGATAGAGATGGACCCTTCCTTGAATGATTTTAAGAAAATTGTTTGGTGTCATGAGGATATTTCTCAAGCAAATTGTTCTGCATTGCAATAGCTTTCATCCAAGTTTGGGGAATTTTGGCTTTCTATGGTCACCTCGACATGTCACATGGATGAATTGGAGTTGGAAATCCAACATTTAAAGACTCTTTCTTACCTATAGCATTCATCATTTGCAACAATCACCCGTGGCATAAATTCTCCTCAAGGTGTAACAATCAACGGAAATGAAGAACAAGGTATTTCCCCTATGGATACTAAGGAAGGCCCTTTGCAACAGACCAGGGATTCGGAATTTCAAGATTCTACCTCTTCTTATTAGTAAATGTTTTTCAAAGTTTTGTGATTTTTAGGACAGATTTATAAAGATGTATTTAGCATAAATGATCAGGAAACTAATATGGAGAATCCTTTATCTCAATCTAAAACTTAAATTCATGTTTATCTCAAGAATCCTTTAAATTTAAAACTTGAATTCATGTTTATCTCAAAAATCCTTTAAATTTAATACAAGGTACTTAAGCATTCAATCTATCAAAATGACTAAACATTGCCTTATCATGTATGCACCAAGTTTCCCACTTTCAAATATTTACATATTAAAACTTGATTATGTTTATTTTGAGAATCCTTTAAATTTAGTACAAAGTAGAAGGAACTTAAAGATAGTTCAATATTAAATCTATTGGTTTAGAACCAACATACACGTCCATCTAATCTATCAAATAAGAAATCAGCGTACACGTCCATCTAATCTATCAAATAATAAATCAACAGGGGTCACTTAAAAGGATAACAATGTTCACATTTTGTGCACATTGATTTAGAAATTGATTGGAATTATTTTTAAATATTATTCACGAATTTAAACTTCATTGTGTCTATTTTGAGAATCCTTTAAATTTAGTACATTAAAATTAGATATTCATTATTATATTTTTATTTTTTATTATTATTTTTTTTTCTTTTCTCTTTATTTTTTATTTTTTTTTTCAGGGAATTGTTGATCCATTTTTCATGTATCACCTTTTATTTCCAAGTTTATTTATATATAGAATTTTTCCCTGCCCTTTTCTTTTTCATTTCATAGTCTACAACATGTCTATAGTTTTATTAGATGTCGGAGAAAATTTCATATGTTTATAATACTTAGTATTTTTTATGACTTGTGCAGGAGTCCATATACTGTGTGTAGATTCTCTTTTTCAAAACAATTTCCTTACACTCTGCACAAAACCTCCCCCCACACAAGTTGTGTTTCGCACATGACAACACTTGGTTTATTTTCAAGATTTTTATTTAGTGCGAAGAACCCAACACCACCCTTATCTCTACACAAATATTATCTCTGCACACCTTGTTGTTCTACACTTTCACCTCTTCCATAATACACCATGCATACTCCAAAACAACTACTCTTTACTTAGTTGTTTGATGGTTATGGTTATGTGGAAAGATTTGCATGCCCTATCCCCCACACACTCTACTACTCTGCATATCTCAACTTCCTCACAACCCTCACCTATGTACACTTATACTTCCTTTCAACTATTGTGTCAACAACCTTGCACATTCCACTCCCCACACACATCAATCCCTCTGCACTTCCACACAACTAAACCTTTAAAGGACATATCTCACTCTACCCATGTTCCATGCTTAGTGAAATGATTGTTATATTACCATGCACGTCGTACAATTTTCAAGGGTCATTTATGATTCATTAATGATTTTCGATTCACCAGGAAAAGGCAATAATTCAGGGTTAATGTGGATTAATTATCTCGTTTTCCCATGAATCACTTGCTTTTCAAAATAACTTCCATTTATGGTTTGTGCATGTCCTGAAGGAAATTGTATGTGATGAAGGGATGTTTTATTAAATTTCATCGTTTTCCCATGAATCACTTGCTTTTCAAAATAACTTCCATTTATGGTTGGCGCATGTCCCGGAGGAAATTGTATGTGATGAAGGGATGTTTTATTAAATTTCATTCATGAGCTTAGCCTTTAAACATCTCGAGCTCTGTAATTCATAAGTAATAGTGTCACATATATCAAAGTGCATTGGAAAAATAAGTAACATGGAAACTAGAAGAATAAAATAGCCTTTTTGTGGGGATACTATCAATTCCCTCACGTGCCAAGACAAGCACTTTCATTGGTCAAGTGAATATTAGTGGTTCGTGATCCTCACTCCTTAGAAGAAGCTTAAGAATAAGATTTGGACAATTGGCATAGTGAATGTTGGTTGCATGCCTAAATTTTTTGACTTTAGGGAACCAATTACCTGGTGTGCCTGTTTGTTTGATTCAAAAAATAGAACCATTCAAGTATCGGTGGAAGGAAAGAACCTAGTCCTACTAACTCCTAAGGTTTTCAAAAGGATGCTCCAACTTCCAAACTCCAACAGATGTCTCAAGCTTCCAGATGTTGATTATTTCCTAGATTCCCAAGGTGGTGGGGTGAATTTGTTGAAGCACTTCATGGATCCATCAGCAAAAATGTTGGTTGATCTTTCAACCATTGACATATCTCTATTGGAAGAGTCGTACTGAGATTTTTCATAGTTATTTGTGCATTTGATGGGACGAGATTCTACATTTCTAATTCCCATGTCAATTTTGTATGTCGTGTATTTTTCCTTTTGAAAAGAATCTATGTTTGACTAGGCCGAGGTCATCTTCGAATCAAATTTCCTACCAACTGGAAAATTACTTGAAAACTCAAATAGTTTTCATGACCATGTATCTGTTCAATGCAAATTTTTATTGTAATGTGTTTGAAGTATTTCCTTTGAGAACCTATCCAATTCTAGTACCCAATCCTTTGGAATCATAAGGCACCATTCCGATTTTTCCTTATTCAGGATAAATTTCTTAAAGACTTTAGATACATGTTGATCGGCATAGCACCAGCAAGGATAACTCAAGAGGAAAAAGGATTTTATCAAGGGAAAAGGATTTTGTGTGCACGAAGAATACCATACTTACATCAGGTTGTATGGATATGAAGGAAACCCATTTCTTCTCCCTACATTTCTTTGTGATTAGTATTTTGTTGCCAAAGTCTGTAGGAAGTAAAAAACATGGTCCATCCATTTTGATAAAAATAGAAAGATACAATTCATTTACCTACCCTTTAATGTAGCCAATGTGACAATAAGAAGTTCCTCCCATTTAATAGAAAAATTTTAAATTCTTAATGTATTTAACCTGAAGGAAGTAGAACCCCTCAAAGCTTTTGACCTTGAGGGGATATTTTTTTAACATTTTGCGTCCATGACGTATAGAAAAAATTTCACAAGGGTTGCATAAGGAATTGACAACAACAACCCAAATACTCCTAATAATAAAGAAAAGAAAATATGCAGTGATGACTTGGTCATTGATGTTAGTTCAAATACTCAACGTCAACTGACCAGAACAAGGAAAAGAGGGAAAAGTGCAACTAATGTGCAATCTTCTTCTGCCCCCATACACGTAGGAGTTCCTCCTTTGCACAAAAGAAATAAAAACCAAATGTAATCAAAGAAGAGAATGCTTAATCCTATTACATTCATAAAAACCACCTAGTACATTCATAGGTGTAGATGATATGAATGCTTAATCCTATTGCTTGAAAAAATATATTGAAAATATGAATGAGAAATGTGAATGCCACCTCTATAAAAATGTAGAGGGTATCTTGATAACTTCTTTAAGAATACCCTAGGAGGTTGACTTTTGTCCCTAACAAGAAAAGAGATCAACATTTTTTGTCAATCATACTAAGGATGAGTAAATATAAAATTTCTTACCTCTAGTTAATTACTCATCTTGATCCAGTCCAACCTCATCTTCTCATTGGATTGGATGACCAAAGAAATGTTATGAACTAGTTATATAATTTGGTCCTAAAAATAGAAAAGAATTGAGAAGAACTTGAGTGATCTTGGAAAGTATTGGCTCAACAGGAGCCCTCGGTTCCTCAAAATTTTGAAAGATGACTCCAATAAATATTCACAAGACTAGACACTTAAAACTATTTTGAAGGGCCTATAACAAGAAGCAAAAGAAAAATTGTTGAACAAACCAGTAGCTCTATGGGCCAAGCTTCTATATCCTTTTTTTTCCATTAGTTGTTGTTCATAAGAAGAGATGGGAGAACATGAGGAATGAAATGCAGAACCAAGAAATGAGGAAAGACTAGAGGAAGGTGGAAGAAATGATGATAGGAAAAGAAACAGAGATGGAGACAGAGACTAAGTCCTTTGGCCCTTCAAGGTGAACAACATCAACTGTCAAATATTCATGTTGGAGTACTATTGGTATTTAGTGGTGTTGATATAATGAATCCTAAAAAACATCTTGATCAATGCCTGACAATTTGTGATATACATGGGGTAATACACCATGATGTCGTGATCATAGTATTTCTGCAAACTTTGATTGGTCCAGCTTATGACGTGTATCTATCCCTACCTAAAAATTTCAATCATATGTCTTGATGATATTGAGTATGCATTCATGGGTAGGTATGCTCGGCCTATTGCATATCATACCATATAAACTCAGTTTACTCAAATCCATTTGGAGAAGAATGAAAAGATCGGATATTTGAATCTTTGATTTCTTAGGACATTGCAACAAATACCATAGGATCAACATCCTAATGCACGTATTATTCTTGGATGTTTAAAAAATGAAATGCCTGAAAATGTAAAATATTTAATCAAGTCTGCCAGAATTTCTACATTAGAAGATGTTATGAGGAAAGCACAAGAGATGAAGGAAAATGTGTTAGAAAGCAATGCAAACCCAGATATTATTTTGGCAAGAGTGAAACGACAAATGATGTCCCTCACAGTTTTAGATCAGATCATATCTAAACCGGCTCAAAATGTGGAAGATAGAGCAGTTGCAATAGGTATCTTTCATGGTCAACCACCAAATATTTGAGTCATTCCTCTACCAAATGAACCTTCTCATTCAAAGCAAGATGCAAAAACTGCACAGTTGAACATAATTGTTAGACAGATGTAGAATGAGATAACTCGATTGAGGATAGTTGAAGAAAAAAGACAATGTCAATGGTACCAAAATGTTGGAGTACCCACATATGGATTTAGGGAATGTCCGTAAAGAAACATGAATGTGAATAATCCTACTACTAGGCCCAAAGCTCCCCAGTTTCAAAATCCCAATGATGTTGTAATAGATGGAATTAATGATGAACTTTTTAAAGAAGATGACCAATTATTGGATCCTCTGGAAATCAATAATGAAATATCTTCTGGAATCCTTAAATCCATGGAGACGGATGGTGATATGATGTCATTTTCAGAAGGAGATTTGATAGTAGAAGAAGAATAACTTTTGAATAAAGAACAAGAGAATGTAGTATAAACAAGGGCTCAATTGAATAAATTCAAAGGGAAAAATCTAGTTTCCCCACAAGTGGAAAAAGTTAAATGTGCCCTAATTATCCCAGAAAATGTTTCTTCCTAAGAAAATTACAAGAATACAGGGAAATTTCTCAAAACAATGATGAAAGGGAAAAATCTACTAAGATGACTTATAATATTGTTGACAATATAACAAAATTGCAAATTACCCTTCCATTTTTGGAGGTACTCAAAATTCCTCAACAAAAAGAAAATCTACTTAAAGTACTAGAAAATGGAGATAAAATCGGTACAAGGGTAGAGACAACAGTCATCAACAATCAACAACAATGTTCTGCCCCTTTTATGAGAACGCGAGGAAATATACCCCCCTTTTTATATATCTTTGGAGACACCTAAGCTGATCTTACATAAATGTATGGTAGATAGTGGTGCCACAAATAACATCATGCCTCTTTCCACAATCCAAGTAGTTGGCTTGGAATGCACTATGTATTATGAAACTATAGAGAGAATTTATGCAATTGATTCAAGAAAAGTCCCAACGTATGAAAAAATCAAGGATTTTGGTGCATTGATAAGCTCTGCACCACATATTAGAATAGTTTTCACTATAATTATGGTCAACCTACCTACAACATATGGTGTTGTTTAAGGAATGGAATAGTGTTTTCCCTTGGCAAGATACACAATGAATGATGGAAGTTGTATGATGTTGCCAAATAAAGATGGTGGACTTACAAGGATCCCTCATGAACAAAGAAATCATGTTCTATTTGAGAAAAAAGAAATTGAAGAAAATTGCATCGATGTTGGTCATGGTAATTATGTCACTTTAAGAAAAGATGATATCAGGATTGAAAATAATGATGAACCTCCATTCTAGGGATTTTGGAAAATGTTCTTTGATGGCTATTCCTCAAAAGTTGGATCTGTAGTAGGTGTGATATTTAAATCCCTCAAGGATAATTACATCTGCATGCATTTCGATTACAATTTAAGTGTATAAACACTGAGGCAGAATATGAAGCATTGGTTCAAGGACTAACACTTGCTCATCAGATGGAAATTGTTGATCTCATAGTCATGGGAGACTCGGATTTGGTCATCAATTAGGTCCAGAAAAAAATATAGTACCAAAAAAGAAACGATGAATGGTTATGTTGAAATAGTTTGGGAACTCATCCAGAAATTTAATTCCTTCAACATTTCATTTATTCCCAAGGAAGGAAATCAAAGGGTTGATTCATTGGCAGTGTCGGCATCACTTTTCAATATTAAATCATCTTATAATTCATTCCATGTCAAGATGATTTTTCTCCCATCAGTACCAGACAACCAAAAATTTTGGAAAATATTTGAAAATAAAGAACATATTGTTGAATTTCTCACGGAGCAAAGCATTGAAGGAGAAGAGTTTTCAGAAAACCATAAGTTTGAATATCTAAATCATGAAAGTGACTCGAGAACTAAATTCATATTCTTCTAGAATCCATGTTTACTCGAGATGATAAAATACAGAAGAACAAACCTATTGAAGAACCATTACTTACAAAATTCCAAGATATTCAGAAATTGGATATTGGAACTCAACAAAACCCAAAACTTTTAAATTTTGGAAGCACGTGTACCAAGGAAGAAATTGACCAATACATCAATCTCTTAAGAGAATTCCAATTTATTTTTTCATGGACATATGATGATTTGAAAGAATATGATAAAAGTATTATCCAACATGTCATACCTCTGAAGGAAGGGACCAATCCTATCAAACATAAGCTAAGGATAATAAATCCTAAACTAAAACCTTTGGTTAAATTGGAACTTGAAAAGATGAAACAACGGGAATTATTTTTTCAGATAGACATTTTGATTGGATCTCAAATCCAATGGTAGTAAGAAAAAAGAATGGAGAAATCTAACTATGTGTCGATTTCCAAGATCTCAATAAAACTTCTCTAAACGATAATTATCCTCTACCCAATATGGAGATGTCGCTACAATAGGTAACTAGTTTTGTAGTGATGTCTATGTTTGATGGATTTTTCAGATACAATCAAGTGTTGGTGATAGATGAAGACAGACATAAAACAACATTCACAACACCTTGGGGAACATATGCCTACATTCAAATTCCCTTTGGGATGATGAATGTGAAAGCTACATTGCAAAGAGCCATGGATCATGCATTCAAGGATATGATAGGGAAAATTACGGAATATTATTAGGATGACCTGACGGTCTACTCAAAGTTGAGAGAATAACATCTCTCACGCCTTCAAGAAGTTTTTGAATGATGTAGACTATATGAAATATTTTTAAATCCTAAGAAAGGTCTATTTGTAGTTTTAGAAGGGAAGTTGTTGGATCACATTGTGAGAAAAGATGAAATATATATAGACCTAGAAAGGATTAAACCCATCTATAAGTTGAAACCTCCTATGAGTCACAAAGTTGTTCAGTCATTTTTTGGGAAAATAAAATTTGTCAGAAGATTTGTGCTAGAATATGCTTCAATTGTTAATCCTATCAATAAGTTTCTTAAGAAATATCAAGTCTTTGAATGGTCTGATGAATCTCATAAATATTTATTGAATATAAAGTCAACAATTTCCACATCTCCAGTTCTTATTAATCCTAATTTTGAGAAATATTTTATCATGTACTTTTTTTCCTTAGAGTAAACGATTGTTTCCATATTGACATAGAAGAAGTATTTGAAGGAAGATCATTTGATTTCTTTTATGAGTAAATGCTTGCAAGAATATGAATCGAAGTATTCTCCCATGGAGAAAAAAAAAATCATTGATCAAATATATCTCTTACTTCATGAATTATATTCTGACCTCACATGTGATTGCTTATGTGTCATATCCTCCTATCAATATGGTGTTGTCTCAACAGCTCGGGGAAGGAAGATGGGACAACTGGTTGGGAAAATTACAAGATTATGACATAGATATCAAACCACTAAAATCTATAAAAGGGCGAGGACTCTATAAGTTTATTGGTGGGATTGAAGCGGTCAACATTGATTTATCCAATGGAAAAATCCTTGCCACACAAGATGAAATGGTAGCAAGATCTGAATGGTATAATGACATCATTTTTATTTGAAGTTGGGGCAATTTTCGATTGGCATGATAACAAAAGAAAGGAGATCACTAAATATGAAATTAAATTCATATGTGTTGGTTTCTAGGATATTGTTCTAGAGGAATTTTGATGGTATGCTTTTAAGATGTTTAAGCCACTCTAAGTCCACTAAGATTGTGAAGGAGATGCATGAAGGTGTTTGTGGTGGAAATTTTGCTCCAATGGTAACATCACATAGAATCATGTGAGATAATTTTTATTGGCCAACAGTATTTAAAGATGTACATGTTTTTATAAGGAAATGTTTACCATGCCAAAAAACATCTAGTAAAGAGGAGAGGGTTTATATGCCTCTTAAGACAATCATAGTTGAAAGTCCTTTCACACAGTGCGGTTTGGATATCATTGGCCCCATAAATCCTAAATCTAGTAAAGGCCATTCTTACATGGTAACAACCACTAATTATTTTATAAAATGGCCAAAGGCAATAACATTAAAGGAAGCTAGTACTAAGTATCTTATTTAGTTTTTACAAGAAAATATTTTATCAAGATTTTGTGTTCCAGAGAATTTTATCACAAATAATGGTTCTATATTTTCATCAGTTCAAATTTTACAACCTTTTGTGGTAATTTTGGTATAGTAATGGGACAATCATCAAATTACTATCCTCAAGGAAAGGGATTGGATGAATCAACCAACAAATCTCTTGTCCAAATTCTTAAGAAAACAGTTGTTGCAAACCAAAGGGACCGACACAAGAAGCTTTTGAATTCTTTATGGGAAAGTAGAATAACACCAAAGAGTAGCACTAGACATTCTTTATTTTCCTTAGTATATGGAAAATATGCTCGATTACCAATACATTTGGAGATGAATGCATCATCCATTGCCACCAGGATTGAATATGAAGAAGGGAATATGCCAATGCAAGATTGATTTCATTAATTGATGCAATTAGAGGAGAAAAGAGAATAGCCATTGATAAATATCTAGAAAAGGAAGGAAGTAGAGAAAAAATAATTTGATCGAGGTGCCATATACAAAGATTTCCATAGAGATCAGTTTGTATTATTGTGGAATAAGGCCAAACCTTCATCACACTCAAATTTCAATGCCCTATGAATTGGACCTTACTAGATTGAAAATATTTGTGGTTTCAATTCATATTTGACATTTGTTAAAAGGAATGGATGGCCAAGTTTTAAGACTGCATTTCAATGGGTAGCATCCGAAACATTTATTCTCCTAATCTTATCAGTTGCTCTGAAAAACCAATGTATTATAGTCCACTATATATCATTTCTATGTAGAGTCACCATGTCTAGTCGCCATGTATAAATACCTCCTCGACTCCATGCCCAATAGAATAAGACCTTCTAGGTTCTCAGCAACCCACAAGGGGTCATTGTTCCACAATTGGAGCCAATTTGTTCATCCATTTTCATGTATCACATTTTATTCCCAAGTTTATCCATGTATATAACTCTTCCCCTCCCTTTTCATTTACATTTCATAGTCCACTGTGTGTCTATAGTTTCATTAGATATCAGAAAAAAATTCATATGTTTACAATACTCAGTCATTTTTATGACTTGTGGGGGATTCCTTATATTGTGTAGAGCTTATCTCTTTCAAAACCCTTTCCCCACACTCCACACAAAACATTCCCTTGCACAAGTTGTGTTCTGCACATGCTAACACTTGGGTTATTTTCAATATTTTTCTTCAGCACGGAGAACCCAACACCACCCTTCTCTCCACACAAATATTGTCTCCGTACACCCTGCTATTTTTTGTTTCTACCTCCTCAATAATACATCCCACGTACTCCAAAATGACTACTCTTTAATTAGTCGTTTGTTGGTTATGGTTGTGCGGAAAGATTTGAATGCCCTACCCCCCATACACTCTACTACTCCAGACATCCCGACTTCCACGCAACCCTCACCTCCGCACACGTATACTTATGCACGACTATTGTGTGGAGAACATTGCACATTCTTCTCCCCACACACATCAATCCCTTTGCACATTCACACAACTAAACCTATAAAGGATTGACCTCTCTCTACCCTTGTTCCATTCTTAGTGAAATTCTCATTGGATTATCATGCACCTTGTGCACTTTTTGAGGGTCATTTGTGATTCATCAATGAGTTCTTATTGACAAGGAAAAAGGAGATAATTCAGGGTTAATGTGGATTAATTATCGTTTTTTTCCCATGAAGCACTAGATTTTCATAATAACTTCCATTTATGGTTTGTGCATGTCTCGAAGGAAATTGTACATGATGAATGGATGTTTTTTTAATGTTATGCATGAGCTTAGCCTTTAAAAAAATTGCACTTCATAATTCATAAGTAATAGTGTCACATAGATCAAAGTGCATTGGAAGAATAAGAAGCATGGAAACTAGAAGAAGAAAATATCATTTTTGTGGGGATATTGCCAATTCTCTCACGTGCAAAGACAAGGACTTCCATTGGTCAATTGCATATCATTGTTTCTTGAGCCTAAATCTTGAGCAAAAGCTTAAGAAAAATATTTGGACAATTGGCTTAGTGAATGTTGATTGCATGACTGAATTTTTTTATTTCAAGGAGATGATTACCTAGTGTGCCTGTCAATTTTATTCAAAAAGTAGAACCATTTGAGTAGTTGTGGAAGTAAAGAAATTGGTCCTAATAACTTCCAAAGTTTTCAAAAGGATGCTCCAACTTCCCGACTCCAACAAAAGTCTCAAGCTTCCAGACACTAATTCTTTCATGGATTCCTAGGACAGTGGGGTGAATTTATTGGAGGACTTCATGGCTCCATCAGTAGAAATGCCAGTTGATCTTTCATCCATTGATATATCTCTATTGGTGGAACCATATCAATATTTTTCATGGTCATTCGCACATTTGATGGAACAAGATTCTACATCTCACATTCCTAGGTCATTTTTATATGTCTTGTATTTTTCCTTCCAAAAAGAAGCTATGTTTACTGGGATAAGGTAATATCGAATGAAATTTCCTACTGGCTGGCCAATTACTTGAAAACTCAAAGTTTTTACATGACTGCATATCTGGTCCTAGTAGTTGCTTATTTTAATGTGTTTTAAGGATTTCCCTTGAGGGGTAATTTAGATGTTGAAAGTGAACATGTCCAATTCAGGTACCCAGTCCTTTGGAAGCATAAGGCACCATTCCAATATTTCCTTATTCAATATAAATTTCTTAAAGAGTTTAGATACATGTTGACCATAGCAGTACCAACAAATATAACTCAAGGGGAAGAGGATTTTCTCAAGGGAAAAGGAGTTTGTGTGCACGAAGAAGACCATACTTACATCAGGTTGTATGGATATGAGGAAAGCCCATTTCTTCTCCATACATTTGTTTGTGATCAGTATTTTGTTGTTGAAGTCTGCAGGCAATACAAAACACGGTCCATCCTTTTTTATAAAAAGAGAAAGAGACAAATCATTTCCTTGCCCTTTAATGTAGACAATGTGACAGTAAAAAGTTCCTCCCATTTAATACAAGATTATGAAATTATTAATATATTTAACCTAAAGGAAGAAGAACCCCTCAAAGGTTTTGACACTGAAGAGTTGTTTTCTTTTCCATCCATGAGGTATAACAACCTTTTCACAATGGTTTCAGAAGGAATTAATGACAACGACCCAAACACTCCTAATAAAAGAGAAAAGTAAATATATAATGATGACTTGGCCACTAATATTAGTTCAAATACTCGATGCCAACAGACCAAAACAAGGAAAAGAGGGAAAAGTGCTACCAATGTGAAATATTCTTCCACCCCCCATCTGCATAAGAGTCCCTCCCTTGCACAAAAGAAACAAGAATCAAATGTAACTAGAGAATATAATAATGAAGGATGTGTTGGAGGAGATGATGAAGATGATCCCCCTCATGATAACATTGAAAAGACGCATGGTGTTCCATGACATAAGAGAAAGAGAAGTTCAAGTGAGAAAGGCTCAGAAAATTATG
>SNQJ01S0056899.1:28648-38992 GCA_010110895.2 Picea sitchensis
TAATCAAACTAATATGAAAAATGCATGAAGTATTTTTCCCACAAATGCATAATTAAATGCGTGAGAAATAAAACTCAAGAAAGCATCACTTAAACACTTTTTTCGCCACCTTAAAATCAACATGGCGCAAATTACGAAGTTCTTTCACGTGCAGAGATCCATTCAGATCAATAATCCAGTCTTTGCATGTAGACACAACCTTGCCAATCAATTTCCATTTCCTCTGGTAATCCCTGATGTAAATCAATTTCAACCAGAATATTTCCAACCCTCTTGTCCTGACCTGATAGCATATGTGGGTCTGCATGAAGGAATTTTCCTAAAGAGTCTCCAATCGCCTTAAAGGCTTCCAAATTCCAGAAAACTAGAGGGCATCCCAGAATTAAGACCCATAAATGGAGAAATCTAATATGATCTTTTTCTGGGTCAAAGAGATGTGTCCATCGTTTCAGCATTAAACTCCCATATCCATACAACCAGACTCGTTCAAGAATCAATTCCACATCAGCCACCTCTATGAAATGGAAACAATGCCATCCCCAAACTAAGACAAGGACTTATGGTGTATATCCCAACACAATTTTCCAATTTTCTTCTACCCACCATAAAATGTCCTTTTTTCGACATTGCCTAGTAGCCAAAACGACCCACCAATTCACATAAAGAGAGTAACGACACCTCCTGCAAGCCTACGTATCGTCTGAACACCATTATCTCCTTCTTTGTTCTAGGCTTCCATGGTTTTATCTCCCAGTGATCCAGGGGATCAAATTTTGCTCAAAATTCAAAGTGCTCGGAATCACTTCAAATCGAACGGGAGCGTAGGCCTTGTCATCACAAACCCAACGCANCCATGGTTTTATCTCCCAGTGATCCAGGGGATCAAATTTTGCTCAAAATTCAAGTGCTCGGAATCACTTCAAATCGAACGGGAGCGTAGGCCTTGTCATCACAAACCCAACGCAACTTGTTTGGGTTCAAACGGACGTCGGGAGAGAGAGATATTGCATTCTGTTCAAAACGACAAACATGCAAAAAAAGCGATGTTGACTGTACAGTCCGTATGGATGCTGACGTGGCAGGCCGTACGACATGTGGCAGGCCGTACAACACATGGCAGGTATTGGTTGGTAGGATTGTGGACGAGTTGGCATTTGACATGTGTCATTGATGACGTATGAATTGCTGACATGTGGCCCACTCAGTGGCCGCCACGTGTCATCCTGGCATTGGTTTAAAATTATGTTGTTGGCCAGAGTCGACCCCGCGACCTCCGGGCAGGGGTAACTCTTTGGGAAGGGCCGCCCAACCGATGTGCCACCATATGAGCCTTGTTATATATATGGAAAACATTATATTTAAGTTGATATGTATTGTATGTTGGGGCGCAGACCGGACCGGGGCTTAGCCCTAGCCCCCGGTCCTATGTGTATACAATGTAACCACGTTACCATAAGCGCGCCCTCCGACCATTTATCGTATATCCTTTTCATATGAGCCATCAGTCGTATGGGTATACGATGTGACCACGAGCACACCTTTTCTGACCATTTTTAAACTTTGGCCCTTTTATATATATTGCACGCGGTCATGTGGTGGACTATGTGCCCTCGGCCTTAGACGGTTAAGGGCCAGCACGTAACCGTTCGACAGTTTGTACCGGTTGTGCGGTTACGCTTGGTGCTGAGTTTTAACACATAAAAGCGTGTGGGGGCTAGGTTGAGACAACAAGGGTGCATTTTGGCGATCCAGAGACAACAAGTTTGAAGGGGAACTTCCAGGAAGCCTATCTTCTTCAATGTTTGGCCAAACGAGGTGCCAAAAAAGCCCAACTAGGGGTTTTTGGACGTTCTGAAGCCATTGGAGCCATATATTTGGCATTTTGAGCATTGTAAAGCACATATTTGAGCACTTTGAGCAAATAATACAAAAGATCCATTGGAAGCTGGACCAGGAGATGTAGCCCAAGAGAGGGGTGAACTCCTTTATCATTTGTTGTGTTATGCGTTTTCTATTCATTATTTATTGTTGTTGTTTATATGCATCTTGAATGAGTAATTTCTATAAAAGTTGTGTTGCAAAATTGATCCATTTGCATTTTAACACATGAATTTAAATCTTGCAAATATTTTCAAGAATACAAGTCTTCTTCATTTTTAGATCACCCAAGGTCTCCTCTCCAACCCCACAGTCCCACCAGAAACTATTTTGAAGTTTAAGCCTTCCTCTGTTAAAATCCTTTGTTTAACCAATGCTCTTTCTTGTATAGCCAAAACCTCTTTCACATCTCTTGTTGAAACATCAGGACACAACCATTCCTCTCTAGTGCTAAGCCCACAACTCTGCGTCCATAGGAAGAAAAGGACAAAACCTTGTGATAATTTTGGTAAAAGTGAAAACCTAAACCCTCTCGTCCCTTCCTCCTTGAATAAAGTGTCGATGATCTCGATGGACCTCGTGTCCGTCGAGAAACCATCGATTTCATCTCATGTTAGGAGGGGTCTAACAGGTGTTTCGTCCAACCGTTTTGCAATAAATAAAGGGTCGGGTTCATACTTTACCCGTCTTTTCGAGCGGAGTTCTGCACAAAATTATTCGTCTGATTTGTAAATGCTCACTTGGCTCCAAAATTCGTCATCCGTTGTGTCAAGGAAATTATCCAACTCAACTCCCTCAATAGTATATTAGGTCGGATCGTAAACCCTCCAAGTCATCCTTATCAAATGAAAAATGCTCCTCCCAAAGAATTGTCCCTCCTCCCACCTGTCAGCTACCAAGGTCCATCCCGTCAGTCTAAAGGAACCCTTCCCGAAACCTCAAAATCCCATCCTTCCATCTATCAAACCCTGGTGCTCACTCCTTCCATCACATGCTAATGTACAATGCTAAAGATGTCGATCCTAACCTATCAAATAAATTGGATTAAAAGAATAATTAAAAGAATAAATTTTATGGCATTCTCGCTTACTACGATGCGAAGGTATATAATTAAAAAACAGTACGCATTATATACCATAACCAATATATAATTAATGCTTATATACCATATGGAATTGGATGTGTAGTACAATGAGAAGGTATATAATTAAAAAACAGTACACATTATATACCATAACCAATATATAATTAATGTTTATATACCATATGGAATTGGATGCGTAGTACAATGCGAAGGTATATAATTAAAGAGTATGGAAGCATGGTCATTAAACAAGTATTTAATCAATGTGTAATTAGAAAGTTTTTTTTATTAATATTTATTATTATTATTATTATTTTCTAAAACTTTTCATTTTAAGTAGGATAAATTAGTCAAATCCACAATTTCCACTAATTAAAAATAAAAAATAACTGATTTGAAAATTTGAATTTTTTTTTTCTTTCTAATATTAAATTTTATATAAAAATTTTGTTAAACATTGTCTAAACATAGAAATTCAAAAAAATTAACTAAATTCAAACGTGTTTGACCAATAACCAATCGCTATATACCTGCTGGAGGTAGGTATAAAAATAGGGAGCCCTAGGGATTTTTGAGTTGACTACTTACCAACGATCTTTTTTCCTGGGAAAATATTTGCTCAAATTATATTAGCGATATAATTTTTTTTACATATTTCAGTTCATAATCAAGATTCTCTAGATCCCCAAAAACTGACATTATCAACTCATTCCATTACAATACGAGAAGTAGCAAAATCACATCTCAAAATCCCATTACATAATCCACATCAACTAAAAACTAAGAAAACTAGACAAAAAACCAGATACAAAAACAAAGAAATGTCCTTATACAACAAATGTTCATCTTCCCTTATCTACAACTACTTTGCAGATACATCAATGAATCTTGATCTATCTTCTCGAGCCTTCATCTCCATTTGTCCATCGGTAGTAGGTAACCAGTCCTTCAGGTTCGACCATTGCCTGCTTTGAGAGAATATCTGCATTAGTGTTAAAATCTCTATAAATGTGTTGGAAGTCAATAGTAAGAAAGTTTTGGATAAGTAATTTAATTCTTTTCTTCCATCCTTCTATGGAGCTAACCATAAGTCCCCCCTTGTCTCTGAGCCAATCAATAACAACTTTTGAATCACCCATAATATGGATACATGGGATCTCCAAATGTTCTGCTAGCATTAATGTGATCCAAGCTCCCAAAACCTCCGCCCTCGTATTTGTTCCTTTACCACAAAAAAAGTCCATCTATAAACAGTAGTCTCCTGGACTTTTATGACTCCTCCTGCCCCACTCCTAAAGTCATCTTTTGATGTTGCACCATCAAACCATGCAAATGCTAAATTTTGAATATAATTTATCATAATCGATCTCGGGAGTCGATGCTTTAGATGACTACTGGAATTAGTTTGAAGAGCCAAAGTCTTGTAGATTACCGAATGCAATGAAGGGGAAGTATCCTCAAAGATAGCCTTATTACGTTCAAGCCAGGTAAACCAGATAACATGTGTTGCAATCGAAGTGGGCACAGTCTTTACCATATACCAGTTCTTCAAGCAATCCAAAAGATTAGTACCAAACCAATCCCTATCAAGCTTTAGAGTCTTTTTTAAGATTTTCCAAACTATAATGGAGAATGGACAAAGCTTGAATAAGTGGTAGGTCGTTTCCAAATCCATCTTGCAAAGAGGACAACGTCCCAGACCCTCCCATCCTTTTTTCTGCAGCATATTCCAAGTGAGAATTTTCTCTTCAATTACCAGTCATATGAACAACTTAACTTTTAACTGTATTTTCCAATTCCAAACAGACAATCTCCATCTCTCCACTTTAGTATGACATTTTGAAGAAATGACACTTAAATAAAAAAAATTTGCAGATGGAATTCCTGAATTGTCCCCACCTATCCACATTATATGATCAATTCCTTCCTGTAAAATCACTATCGATTTGATAAGTGTACTCTTGAACAAATCCCACTCTGAAGCCAATACGCCCTCCAAACCCAAATCAACATTGTTCAACCAATAAGCATAAATATTTTGCTCATTAGATGGGTTTCGTGCCTGTGCCAATGTCAATATATCTTTTTTCTTTTAAAGCTTCCTGTAGTGGAGATGATAGAATGGATCTGTCCCCCATCCCCAGAATTTGATCCTTCCCCAAAGCCACTAGATGTCTTGAACACGAGTTCCAACTTATTCCATATAATATAAGATATACCACCTTCAATAATCCGCCCCAAATTTTTGATATTGCACTTTGCATAAATGAACTAGATCTAAGCCAGGAAGTCATGTTCCTATTGCCAAGATACTTATCAATGATAACCTTATGCCAAACACCTTTCCCCATGAGAAATCTCCAGAGGGTAATCGTTGCCAAAGCTTTGCTGAAACAAAAAATATTAAGGATTCCCCGTCCCCCCAAATATTTTGGAACTGAATCGTTTCCCAATTGCACAGATGGAGATGATGGGAGACACTGTCTCTCTTCCATAAGAAATTGAACATCATCTTCCTCAGCATGTTCAAAATCGATATAGGGACAACTACCATAGATAACCAATAAACCGACTGGCTTGTTAAAACTGCTTTCAATAGAGTTAGATGCCCTCCCAAAGACAACCATCTGTAGCACCAGTTATTGGTTCTCTTTTCAAAAAAAATTAGAAGCCAATTCCATTCTTCAATGCGTTGTGCTCCAACTTTGAGATAAAATCCCAAATATTTAAAACCCAGGTCCATTGAAATAAAATTAAAAGGGAAAACAACTTTGAATACATTAATATCCAGTTCGGTTAGTCCAACATGATGAAAAGTAGATTTTACAATATTTATTTATAAACCTGAAGTTAAAGAAAAGAATTTCAGGATTTTGTCAATCTCCCACCATTCCTGCATAGTATCCTTTGTTAAAATGACCACATCATCAGAAAATAGAATATGTAAGATTTGTATAGATCTGGAAACAATTATACCTGTCAATATTCCGACATTTTGACTTTCTTTCAAAAGGAGACTCAATCCTTCCATAACTAATATGAAGAGTAAAGGGGACAAGGGGAAACCTTGGTGCAATCCCCTACAACTCTTAAAAAAATCCGTAGCTTCTCCATTTACCAAGACTGGGTATGAGGTGGAGACCACACAACTCATAATCCAGTTGGTCATATGAATACCCATACCAATTTGTAGAGGGATTAACCTCAACAGGTCCCAATTGACACAGTCATATGCTTTCTGTAAATCAAGATTTAATACCAGGGATTTGATATTCTTCTTCTTTATGCTATGGACACATTCGTGAATTGTATCTATGGCATCCTGTATCTGTCTTCCCTAGAGAAATCCTAACTTCTCTTCAGAAAGTGATCTAGAGAGAAGATGTTTTATACGATCTGCAATAACCTTTGAGATAATCTTATAGCACAAGTTACATAGGGAGATCAGACGAAAATCTCCGAAGAGACGAGGTTTGTTTACTTTAGGAATTAAAGTGATAAAAGTAGAATTTAAAGCTCCTGAAATAAATCTGTTTTTCCTAGACTCCTCCACCAATTCAAGCAGATCCTCCCCTACAATGTCAAAAACTTCCTTGAACAATTCGACAGTCCAGCCATGCGGGACCAGACTTTTGTCAACTTTAAACTTGGATAAAAAATTCTGAAGTTCCTTCAAGTCAACTGATTTCTATAAAGCCTCATCTTCCAAATAATTTAACATTTATTTAAACAGTGCAACAACCTTAACTTGATCTCTAACCAGTGCACCCATCCCATCTTTATAAAAATCTTTGAAATGGTGAAATGCAACTTTTTTAAAATTTTCCTGTCCACTGTGTGCCTGACCCTTCTCATCTTTTAACTCCCAAAGAAATTTACTGTTCCTCCTAAAACTTGCATAATTATGGGAAAATTTAGTATTTTGATCTCCACTGTGTAACCAAATGGCCCGGCTGCACTGACGCCATTGTTCCTCTGTTTCATGTAGAATCTTCATTCTTTCTTGTTCCAAAATCTTTAGGGACTGGTCACCAAAATTAATGAAGATGCCATCAATTGGGTTTTGTAATTTGAAAGTGATCTCCTTTTCCAAATCAAAGAGTCTACAGTTTTTGTGGTGTCTCTCATCCTTTTGCTAGGTCTTGTTAATACCTTCAGATCCTTTAGTTTCCAAACAAGTCTCCTTTGCCTTCCAACCTCTAGTAGATACTTAGGATCTCTCTAAAGCTTCTACACTAACTCAATAAAAGCTCGATCTGTAGACCACAGAGGATTAAATTTGAAAGGAAAATCTTTAAAAGACGAAGACGAATCAAGTTGTAGTACAATTGGGGCATGATCAGAAATGTAGGGAAACTCAACCCATGCTCTATATACTCCCACCGATGCCAGAAGATCTTCATAAATGAGCGTACGATCAAGTCGCTTTGAAATAGACTCAGTTCCAGCTCGGCCATTCCTCCAGGTTGGCACCAATGTTCCAGGTGCAATATCTATCAGCGTATTCTTGTGAAAATATTTAGTAAACTAACTGGCCAAAGTGCCCAAAGTATTTGTTCCTCCCCATATCTCTCCTGATGAGAGGGTCAAATTTAAATCACCTGCTATCACTAAATTCTTTAGAGATAAAATTCCAGACTTCTCCAACCTTTCCCAGAACTGTTTTCACTCCAAACACGACCCGTACATATTAAGAAGTGAGATCTACCTCTTACTTTCCAGATCAGTACCTGTCAATAACATCCCACCAAAAGTGAGATAGGGAACCAAATCAAAAAAATCCAGGTCCCATGATACTAATAAACCACCAGATTTACCCATAGAGTTTACCGCATAGCAATGCCAACTAGGTCTTAGTAATTGAAAGAAAGCACGAGATTTATCTGCATGTACTAAAGTCTCCTGAAGAAAAACAATATTTGGTCGAACTTTATCAAGAAGTCCCCAGATAGAGGCTAATTTTAGGATGCCCCCCATTCCCCTGATATTTAGTGAGATTAATAACAATACTTGGATCTAACAAGGGCCTTCAAAGCTCTAAGGGCCCCACCATCAGTGGAAGAACGTGAAATAGGTTCGAAAACCTTCTCAATGGATGCTTTTTTCTAGCACTTCGAGTTTTCACCGAAGAATTCTCATTACCTAAACCTCTTGACCAGGCGAACTCTTTCCCAGCCTCCCCGACATCTGAACTTTGACCACTGTATTCACCTTTTCCAGCCTCCGGGACCGTTTCCAATTTATCAATATAAACTGGCAATTTGACAGGAGAATCATTACCTCATCTGAACGGGATAAGTGAGTCAAGTATCGTAGTAAGATTTAACTCCTCGTCTTCCGATTCTCGGTAACCAGGAAGATTAAAGGAATGTTCTGCCTCAGATTGACTAGATCCCGGATTATGAGAGGCCAGATCTGGGGAGGAGGGCGCATGATAAGGGTTTTGGTCAATAAGTTTGTCGACTGACAAAACCTGTCTGTCTGAATGAACCACAGGTTCCAAAACCCTAATATCAGTTTGGGAATTAGTTTGTGAGTCAGAACCCCCAACGGAATCATCAGTATCTCCCGAAAGTCCATTCACAATTAACGGTGGCGAGCCGACACCGACAACAACTTGCTTAAGCCAGACAGAGGATAGCACAAGCTCTCTATCCACAGAAGTCAGAGAATTATAAAAAGACGGACAAAAGGATTGAATCTTACCTAGAACCGTCGAAGAGGGCTCCCGAAAGCTTGAAACTCTGCCAACAAAACCTTCAAACCTCGTATCCATTGACACATCAGGCTGAGTATAGTAATCTCTAAGAGAATCTGACGACTCTTCACGAAACTTCTTACCTTTGCACTCTCGACGAAGATTAGTAGTGCTTCTACAATAACTGCAGCAAAAGGGGATCCCTAGATAATCAAGTTCCTGCAAAATAAAACTACCTCTCCACTCTATTTCTAGTGTAGCAGGGAGTCCTTGTTGAACATTTATTTCCACCAGCACCTTGCCAACTTTTCTTGCAATCGATGAAAGGTTACCTTCATCAGTCATTATGAACTTTCCTAGGGAGTTCCTGATAGCTTTCAACGCGCCAACATTCCATAAATACCAAGGCAACCCCGAGAGCAAAACCAAATAGGTTTGTGTGAGAAAAAATCAGTTTCCGGATTAAAAGCTAATCTCCACCTTTTTAGCATTAAGCTATTTGTTACATCCATCCAGTATGAATTCAACAATAATGCTACATCTTCCGGGTTCCTACACATGAATCCAATCTATCCTTTTGATAAAGTGAACATCTCTGGGACGTAACCAATAATCGGGCACCATATCTTCTCTAACTAGGCAGAAAGTTTTTCATCACTCATTCTGTGATAGGCAAATCTTCCTACAAGTCCACACAGTGCTAGCCTACAAGAATCTTCTAGACCTATGTCTGCCCCAAGAACCATTCTCTTTACCGACTTCGAAGCTCTCCACTGTTTCCTAGATGTCCAGTCACCAACACAACCAGACGAAATCCCTAGATGGGCTTGAACTTCTCCTTCACCACCACCAAATAGTTTAGAGGAATTTTGAACCTGGGTTAAATCCCCTAAAGCATCATCTGATAAGGCTGGAAGAAAAGTATGAAATAACGGATTATGATCAGACTTAGAGTTAAAACAAGGTTCCTTTGATACAAGAGGTAAACCAGGTGCTCTAGAAGACAAACACTTAGGGTTTGATATCAAACTCGATGTATTAAAATGTGTATTTACTTCATATACCTTCCATAACTCATCCACAGGCTCGCTCAATAATGCCTGTGCCTCCACATTAATAGTATCCATTGTAGTTGGTGCCATCTGGATTAAAAAAACAATAATAAATATTGCTGACAAAAATAAATGCCACTTATAATGTACTACAAACAAACTACAGAGTGAGCTAACAAGTGTAACAGGTAACTCGGAGATAGGTCCAGTTTCCAAAAAGGGAAAATCAATAACTGGATCCCGGATACTAGGAATACGACTAAGTGTGAAGAAAAAAGGGGAAACAGGATCCGATACGACGAAAAAAAACGAGTGGGTTAGTCTTAGGACCAATGTGAAGAAGAATCGTGTAGAAACCAATCTCCTAGACTTACCCAGAGCATGACCATACTGGGTCTTCATCCATGGCTGCTCTGGTTAGACTCCCGTGCAAAAAAGATTAAAAACCATGGCTCCAACGGTCCCTGTGCCGTTTTCCACTTCTTTCACTCCACCTTCCAACCTATCAAGTCCAAATTTACCAAGGAGAGAAAGAAAAGAATAAAAAAACGCGATGCGGACTAGAAGGGGAAAATGTTTTAAGAATTAAAATTTAAGTCGTCCGCGTATGATAGGATGTGAAACCCGTCAAG